>JAFMSR010000003.1:56076215-56125214 GCA_022818135.1 Saxidomus purpurata
ATTTCATGCAGCAATGTGCCAAGAAGATGGACATCCAACGTGTCAGGTACAAATGTATTTCAGGCGACTTAATGCTGTATACTCTTGTCCAACCATATGTCGTCTTTGAAGCGTTTTTGATTTACATTGTCCTGAATGGATGAAGACTTTTGAGAAGCTTCATATTACCGGCCTCTCCTTCAACAAAACTAATAACAGTGACATCACCTTAAATAAGCCAAAAGTTATATAAGTGACCTGAAAGCAAACAACATATTAATACAATATATTGATAAAAGATAGTTGTGCATGATTTGTTCATTTCATGGTACATCTTTGTCAGCTATGTTTGTTTTTAGCTCATCTGGCTTTGCCAGGGTGAGCTTTTCTAATTGATGATTGTCCATCCTCCGTCCACACTTTGATTCAAACAACATCTCCTCTGAGACCACTAGGTCAATGATGATAAAACTATGCAGGAATGTTTTTTGCTTGAAGCTCTACCAAAATTGTTCAAAGATTTCCATTCAGTGCAGAACTCTGGTTGCTATGGCAACAAATAGGAAAAACTTAAAAAATCTTCTTCTCTGAAACCACAAAACCAAAAACTTAGATTTATCTTCAAAGATTTGATCAATCTTAGATCTACAATTTGGTGACTACTTTGTGGGGTCAGCGACACCCAACACATTTCTCAGTTTTGAGATATCCTCCACTGACATATTCTTTAAATCAACAAAAGTTCCTGTTTTTTGTGATTTCTGTTTGCCTTTATCGGCCTTTATCTTCGGAATTTTCTTCTCCTTTTCCTTCCTAGACTTTTCGATTTTTTGTCTACAACTTGCCCGGAAGCGAAAATACCACGCGTGGGAATGGGCAAAAAACTGTAACTATCGTTGTTATCTTCAGACTCGTACAACTTTACTTTTTAATTTTTGTGTTTTGGGAAAATCGTCGAAACTGGAGAATGAGCTGCTACTTGAATCACAAGAGAAGACGTCTATCATTGTCAGAGGCAGCCATACTTGGCTTAAATGCAGTAAGCAAACAAAAAGTGGACTGTTTAGTAACAACCAACAAATGTGAAGGGGTCTAAGAGCGTAAACAGCGTTTACGCAAACTGAAATTAAATAATTCATAGATAACAAATATGAAATAACAAGTGTCATGCTTTTAATAGCAGAAAAGACACAACTCTAACACCGTTACAAGTTTCAAATTCGATTCCACGTGGCTTACTTACCCAGTCTTTATCAAAACTACATGTATATACGAGTATACAACTCTGATACCAACCGTCGCAGTAATAACTATGAAATTTTGTCTGTGCGTTTCAAGGTTATATGCCTTATAGTCACGTGATCTATAGGTATTTTTATCTTTAAAGAGCGACAGTGGTCAATAAAATGACATGCTTAGTTGAATATATATTGAGGCAGGAGGCCTGTATGAAAATAATGGACCTAAATAAATTAAAACACTCGTGTTGACTAGACTATGATTAACTTTTCCAAATTTTCAATCAGAGGAAAGAATGGAGCAAACTTTCAAATGTAAACCTTTCACTTAAAGGGAGAATACCCTTACATACTTAATGCATCTACATACAAGACTATTATCTGCCCTTTTTTTTGATGAAGAGGAAAGGGAGAAAACCCTCTATCATTCTGTGTATACATACAATGTTATCTCCCATGGAGGATCGGAGGATTTCTTGGCTTTTTATTCGACTGGCCATCATGGCCCTCTTGTTTCAAGGGGAGTACTCTCCCACCTGCCTGCTTCAACAAACAGACTTAACACAGATGATTGAAGGGTCGCAAAAACTGTTCAACTTCTTCATTATTCTTATAACCACAGAGGTGTATTACTCTTAAGAATACAAAGTGTTTTTAATCTTCTTTTAGTGAGTATCTATTGCATGTCATTTGAAGCAGAGCCTCACTAGCTAATTAAGCAGGAAATGCAACCTTCTTCCATCAACCAAAATGTAGACTCCAAATATTCATACATTTATGTAGATAATGTAGCAAAATAACTTCTGACAACGAAGTCATTGACCCTGACTCTTCCTACAATCATCTTAAGTCCCAGGATCACAATTACATGTGGCTCTTATTTTACCAAAAGACATCTTACTACATTTCCAAGGTCCTAATAAAGTGTGATCTCCTCTGGGTCTTCCTAAAAAGAATAAACAGAAAGACATTTAAACATAATTTTCACATCAACAATCATTTTTAGCTCGAATTTTCGAAGAAAAGGGGAGCTATCCTACTCGCCCTGTGTCAGCGTTGGTGTCATACCTTGGTTAAGTTTTCGTACCACCCCACTTTTTTTCAAAAGTATTAGAGGTATGGCTTTGAAACTTACCATACTTGTTTACCATCATAACCTCCATCTACAGACAAGAGTACATAACTCTGTCAAGGTTTTTGACAGAATTATGGCCATTTTTGACTTAGAAAATGTATTGAGCTTGGTTAAGTTTTTTGTACCACCTCACTTTATTTCAAAACCATTGGAGGTATTGCTTTGAAACTAACCATACGTGTTTACCATCATGACCTTCATCAACAGACAAGAGTTGATAACTCTGTCAAGGTTTTTGACAAAATTATGCCCCTTTTTTACTTAGAAAAAACATTGAATATTGGTAAAATCCACTTATTGCCTTAACCCTTTGAGACATTGCTTTGAAACTTTGAATGCTTGTTAACATCATTACCCCATCTGTAGGCAAGAGAAGGTAACTCTGTCAGGGATTTGTTTTAAAAATTAAGGCCCTTTATTGACTTAGAATCTTTGTTAAGTTTTTCGTACCAGTCCACTTTTTGACTAAACTGTTTGCAATATTAATTTGAAAGTTGGAATACAGTAGTAGTATATAAAAGGAGAGTTACAGCGCAGTTGGAAAAATGTAAAAGTGCTTTTCCTCTTTTATTCGGAAAAGCACCTAAACATAAAATCCAATCCGTACCTGTAACTCTCCTTTTATATACTACTCTCTTTGTATAAACTTAATCCACACCTGTCATTTTATATATTAATATCAAAATTATTCATATCCATTCAATTTATATTCTTTCATGTACATTTCAAAAGGTGTTGTATAAGTTTTCGCCTTTTGTATTTTCATTAGTTCAGCGAAAGCATTTGATATAACTTCAGTCTCTTCAACACCCTCTACACTTTCAAAACGTACTTGGCTTAGAATTTGTTTTATTTTATGATGATGAACTTTCAAAATACTTTTCTTTTCTGATATTTTCAATTTATTTAACAAAACTGTAACAGCTGGCGGAATAGCCCCAACAAACGTAATAAATATTGGTATAGCTGGAACCAATGCTAACAAAGCAGAACAACCAATTAGACCGGCAGTTACTTGTAAAGCGGTGTTTACTCTTTCGCAGTTTATAACTTTTTCTGTAAGCTGCCCCGAGTTTTTTAAAATCAATTATCAATTCATCTACAGTCTTGATTGTTTTATCCATTATATATTTAGTCTATATTATATCTGAAAATTTTATCCAAGTGTTAAAATCATTTGAATAACCTTTCCATTTTACTAATGCTTGTTGTTTTTTATAGTCACGTTTTATAATTTTCTCAATTCGAAATATTTCTTGCTTAGCTTTACTTAGTTCTTGTTCATAAAATGTACCTTTGATTTCCTCTTGATTGAGATCTTTTATTCTATATGTAATTGGATTGGTATTAAGAATTTTGTGAATAACAAATATTTCTTCCGTCCAGTTTGGTGTATATCCTTTTTCAAAATGACGTTTAAGCTTACTGATTCTTACTTTATCCCCAATTTTGTACTTTGGTTTAGCGGATGACTTACCAAAAGGGCCATACAAATTAAAATAAACTTTGCCTTTATTTTCTGACATGCTTGCTTCATTTGGTGTCATTTTTATGCTGTTATGCTTTGTGTTATTATATTTATTAACCATATCTGGTAACTTATCCAGATAAGTGTTTGTATTATTTGCGGTGAAATATTTCCACATGATTTGTTTTAATGTTCTGTTAAATCGCTCTACCACTACAGCTTTACCAAAGTTAAAAGTGTGATAAATGTTTATTTTATTATCCTCAAGAAATTTCTTAAATGTCTTGTTGAAGAATTCCGTACCCTCATCTACCCATAAGTTATTTGGATGTCTTTGTCCAACAACCCATTCAAACGCTTCTGTTACTGACTTTCCTGTTTTATCTTTTAGAGGTATATCCCAAGCATATTTACTAAATACATCAATTATTGTTAATAAATACTTTACACCTTTATTATACCTAGCAAAAGCTTGCATATCAACTAAATCCGCTGACCACGTATCATTGATATCTGTAACAATAACCCGACGTGTTTTAAATTTGCGTTTAATTGGCTTATGTAATTCTTCTGCTAATTTATCAGTCCAGGCTGTTGGTTTTGTAGATATTTTGGGGGATTGGGTTTTTACCTTTTCCCCCTTTTTCCGTTTTTTTGAGGTCCAAGTCCAAGTTTATATTTCACCAAATGTTTTTGATTTGGTGTTCTTTAAATTTGTTAACATGTTTTTATCACAATCACTCTTACTCATATCACTATCATAGCAATAATCATGATCCATACATACTGCATCTAATTCATTTACAGGTGCTCCACTATCTAAAGGGTTTCCCGGACCACAATAATTATATCCTGGTAAGGTTAATCCTTTTTTAACATAGCTTTATGTAGGTCTAGATTACCCCCAGATTTAACAAACATTGTTTTTGTAATACCACAAGATTCACAAGTAGCCTTTATCATGTGTTTATTATTCTTTGTTATAACACGTTTTGGGTTGATATCTTTTGTATATTTTCGTTCTTTAACACAGTAAATCATTTCTTATATCATATATAAATATTTTCATCAAAGTTTTTTGATACTGTTTTCTTTGGTTTGTCTAAATACAGAAAGTCGTACTGTTTCTTTATTGCTTCTTGGAATGCTGTCTTGGGAATATTTTGCTCTCTTGCTATCATATCGTTTTCATTTTTATTTGGACTTTCAAATAGAATGTAATGAGAACAATTAAGTCTTATATCTTTTGGAGTTTTGTAATAAGATTGACTTAAATATATTACACAACAATGTTTATGCCTACCCCGATAAAGTATTTTATTATATTGTTTTGATTGCCTTCACAAATGTAATCATCAAAAATAACCACCTTTTGGGAATCCCCGGATTCTCCGGCTTCAATCCCTGATTCAATATCATCCAAGTCAATAATATCATCATTTGAAACCTCCAAAATATCATCCAGAGGTTGCTTTATTTTTCTTGCAATTTCTGTGAAACGTTCTATTAAATCTTGATATTTTTTCTGTTCCAAGTTTTTAGAGTATAAATAAAGTTTATCAAAATATATTAATGGCTTTCTGAGCATGTGAATTAATACATTTGTTTTACCGGAACAGCTGTTTCCACAAATAAGCATTCTAAAACACGAATCTGGCATAAAAGGATGTAACTGCTTAAACTTATCATCGTATCGAGAGATACCATCATAATTAGGAATTTTCATCTATATTTATATAAATGGGAATATTTAACAACACCAAAAACCGTCAAAATGATCAGTCTGTATCTAAAGTCAATTTTGGAATAATTCTAACAAATTATGCTACCAGAAAACAATTTAAAGAAGTCAAAAGGGAAATGCAATCGTATCTTCACAAAAATAAGGAACTTGATAATAAAATGAACAGACCATTAGATATGGGTGGTAATGAGATAATAAATCTTGGAAACCCTGATAAACCCAGCAATGCTATAACAAGGAGATTTCTCTTTAGGAAAATTCAAAGCGTAATAGAAGACTGTAATCTTAAAGATATTAAAACCATAAAACAAACACTGGAAACAGAAAGTGATAATATTGAACAATTAACAAAAAACATAAAAGCCAACGAAAAAGTAATAGTTGAGTTACAAGGTAAAATTGAGAAAGAAATGGAGGTATTGTCGGAAACAATGAAACAACTTGAAGAGAAATCCGATACAACAGATGATGACATCAAAAAAGTATTTAGACAATACCTTGAAATTGTACATAATCAAGTAAAGGAACTGAAAGAAAACATGATAAAACATGAAGAACTCAAGGAAAAGCTAACTGAAGCTGAGAAAAAATTACAAAAAATGTATCAGTTAGAAATCAAGACAGAAATAAACAAACTTGATGAGGATACAAAGAAAAGGAATTTCGACTTATTAAATAATTTCTTAAGCAAATTTGCTGAATATAAAACTGAACTCGGACGTCAACTCTCTGAAGCCAAAAGTGAAATCGAAAAGTCAGCTTCACAAAGAGGTGATGAACATGGTACAAAATTACAAACTCTAAAGGAAGCATTTCAGACCGCAATGAAAAACATGACCGATCAACATACTGAACAATATAATGATTTAGTTAAACTAACAGATACATTAACAGAAAATATTGCTACATGTAATCAAAAAATTCAAGAAATAGAAAACAAGCTAGATCTTGTAGTTGATGATTCACTTGCACAAGGAGATTCAATTAAATCAAATAACGACCAGATTGATGATCATGAAAAAAGAATAGATGGCACGGATGGCCAATTAAAAAGTTTTAAAGAAGTCGCAACCAAACGAGCTGATGATTTAGGCGAAACAATACTAAATATATTAAGCAAATTGTCTAAACTTGAAGAAAAAGTATATGAAGTCCCTCTTTTTGAATTGTACAACAATAGACCACAAGGGGTTACTGTTCTGTCTGCATCTATTGGAATTGCTACATTATACAAACTCAATGGTACATTACACCAGAAAGTTGAATCTTCTGACTTCTTTACATTTTTTGGGCTTAGCACTTCCACTGCTGTGAATTACAAAGATTATATACAATTGAACCATAAATTTGATACGAAAAAACTTGGAAATGTAGAAGGTTTCCAAATTAAAAAGCCTGGAAAATACCACATTAAAATAAAATTGATAATTGAAATTATTCACGGAAGCATTCAAACATTCCAATTAAGATGGGGGGAAGATAAAAATAACTGGGGACCAGATAACCCAAGCAATATACTTATTACAAAGAAAACTGTCACTGTAGAGAGCATCTTTGAAAAGGAAATCAAGCAAAAATTTTTACTGAATACATCATTTGTGATTTGTCCAGAAACATATGGTTCAAACACAAAGTTTACTATTAAAGAAGGCAGTTATGTAAGATTTACGTATTCTTGGAAAAGATGAGCTTCTTTTGTAAATATATTTATATAAATGGGGCTATTTAATAACATAAATGAGAAAACAAATAAAATAAAAAAACATATAAAAAGACCTCCATTATTTTTAACATACAGAACTGAAGGTACAGACAGCGGGCTATATAGATGGGTTGCAGATTTACCCAAACAGGGTTTTAAAACAAACGGACCAAATATCACCGTAGAGCAAGACTGTACTTTAATAGTTCTGGCAGACGCTATTAAATCTGACAAGGGAAATGTTATGTTGAAAATCAAACAGAATGGTTTAGTCAAGCAAGGTTATGAAGCAAAAAATAATCGAAAAAACAAATTAGTAAGTGTGAATTATGTAGGAGAATTCCATTCAAGCGATGTGATACACATACAAGGTTTCAATGTTAAAAACATTCAGGTAACTATTTATGGATGCGTTTGAGCCGCTGGGTGCGTTCTTCTTTATTTTTTTATTTAACTTAAAGGTATATAAAATGAGTATAATAAGTTTAGGATCAATAATGGGTAGAGCATATGAAACTCAATCAATGGTAAAAATATTTCCCGGTGGTTATGATACTAAAGAAAATATTTTAAAACGTATATTAAAGAATAAGGAATATATTGATGCAAGAATTAAAAAATTAAGTTATCCCAGATTATGCTTATTACTTAAAGATATGGCAGACGTACTTAATAAAATTACATTATTTTTTAATGAAAACAAGGAATTAAAACAATTTCAATTTGAAGAAAAAGCACGGAAACAACGACGAAAACCAAAGCCTATTATTGCTAAAGATTTGGGCAATGATTGTATCAAGGAATATAAAAGCATGTACGAAGCACAAAAAGACCTAGAAGTTAACGCAGGTCAAATAAAAATGTGTTGCGAAGGAACAAATAATGTAAAGACAGCCCTTTCTAAAAAGAACGGAAAACGTTATAATTCTAAATATGCGTGTTAATTAACTTAAAGATATTTTATATTTTCCTATTATATTTAGAGATGAAATCTTTAGATACTAACATAACCCTGAAACCAGTTAATATTTCAAAAGGTAATACATATTCCGAATATGAGATAGACATAATAAACGATCATGATCCTAAAATACAATTAAAAAAGATAACAAACCCGCTTTCAATATTTTTAAGTGAAATAATAAACAATTATGGCATAAAAATAAATATAGCATTAGAAGTAAATTTTATCAAACCAACGGATGATAAGTCACAAACTGCTTATTTTAAATCAAAAGCAAAAACAATTACTAATTCAAATGAAATCATAAATACACTGGACGATATAAGTAACGAACTTCTTAACACAATTACTGAATGGATTTCACTGGGTTCTGGTTGGGTTATAGAAAAAGTTAAAGCACACCGGATAACCATAACTAAATACAAACCACTCAGAGGTTCTTCTTATTTACCATTACCCGAGATTATTATACCCCCAAAACGAAGTTTAAGGGGGTATATAGGAGTCACCTGGTGGTTGGTCGGTCGGTTGGTCGGTCGGTCGGTCGGTCGGTCGGTCGGTCGGTCGGTCTGTTGCATTTTCCTTGTCCGGAGCATAACTTGAAAACTACTTGTTGGAATTCAATACAACTTCATACAATGATCAAGCACATTGAGAGGAAGTGCAGTGCACAAGAACTATAACTCCATCTTGACTAATTACAGAGTTATTGCCCTTTGTTAGTTTTCCTTGTCCGGAGCATAACTTGAAAACTACTGGTTGGAATTCAATACAACTTCATACAATGGTCAAGCACATTGAGAGGAAGTGCAGTGTACAAGAACTATAACTCCATCTTGACTAATTACAGAGTTATTGCCCTTTGTTACTTTTCCTTGTCCGGAGCATAACTTGAAAACTACTAGTTGGAATTCAATACAACTTCATACAATGGTCAAGCACATTGAGAGGAAGTGCAGTGCACAAGAACCATAACTCCATCTTGACTAATTACAGAGTTATTGCCCTTTGTTACTTTTCCTTGTCCGGAGCATTACTTGAAAACTACAAGTTGGAATTCAATACAACTTCATACAATGATGAAGCACAATGAGAGGAAGTGCAGTGTACAAGAACCATAACTCTATCTAGAATATTTTCAGAGTTATTGCCCTTTGTTATTTTTTCTTCTCCAGAGCATTACTTGAAAACTACTAGTTGGAATTCAATATAACCTCATACAATGGTCAAGTACATTGAGAGGAAGTGCAGTGCACAAGAACCATAACTCCATCTTGACTCATTACAGAGTTATTGCCCTTTGTTACTTTTCCTTGTCCGGAGCATAATTCGAAAAGTACTAGTTGGAATTCAAAACAACTTCATACAATGGTCAAGCACAATGAGAGGAAGTGCAGTGCACAGGAACCATAACTCAATCTTGACTCATTACAGAGTTATTGCCCTTTGTTACTTTTCCTTGTCCGGAGCATTATTCGAAAACCTGGTTGGAATTCAATACAACTTCATAAAATAGTCAAGCACAATGACAGGAAGTGCAGTGCGAAAGAACAATAACTCTATCTTGACTCATTTCAGAGTTATTGCCCTTTGTTACTTTTACTTGTCCGGAGCATTATTTGAAAACTACTGGTTGGAATTCAATACAACTTCATACAATGGTCAAGCACAATGAGAGGAAGTGCAGTGTACAAGAACCATAACTCTATCTTGACAAATTACAGAGTTATTGCCAAGAACAATATCTCTTTTTAGTTTGTTTGCAAGGTATTCTGTTACTACGATCTTTCTCAGTTTATAAAGCAGTCTTTTGGGGGTATTAATCACATTTAGTGATAGCTCTAGTTAAAAATAGGAAGGGGCTAATTAACATTAAGAATGAAAACGACAAGGAATGTTTCCGTTGGTGTCATTTAGAACACATGTTCCCTGCACAAAAAGACCCACAAAGAATAATAGTCCAAGAGCCAAGGACCATTTATTTACAATTCGCGCCCAAAAGCGAAAATTGTCTTAATTGAAAGCAAAATTTCTACTGATTACAAAAACCCATTTCTTACAAAACTTCTCTGTCACAAGGCTTGAAAATTCAAGATGGCCGCCAAGATGGCCGCCGAAAATTTTAAACTTACACCCATAAATAACAAAGCGTATTCTGAGTTCCTTGTACAGCCGTTTGAATCAAATTTTCAATAAACTGAATAGAGTTATATAATAATTGACAAAACTAATAAATATTATGTGACTTTAGCCGCCATTTTGGTATTAGTGCAAAACAAATCCCCAAAACTGGTTTAAATATCAGTGTTTTTTTAACAGTTTACCTTTCAATTGTCACAGACTTCAAAAAATCCATCAAATTGTGTCACACACTTTCTAGGACAGTAAAACATTTATAAAACAAGACAATGCTGCCTCAAAATAGTATCTTGCTTGGTGTTGTAGACAAAAAAATTATGTAAAAGTGGGTGGGGTAAATTAACCCCTGAAAATGAATTATAAATAAAGGTCAAAATTGATAAATTCTGAGCATTGTTAACTCTTAAATGCACGTTTTAGAAATGTTTTAATAATAAAATGCACTTTTTAAGGAAATACAGCTTACTTTTATTCATTTTTGATGATTTTAAGTTAAAATCGGGCTGTATTTTCAACTTTCTGAGTAAAAAAAGCAGTTTCTTTCTTCTCATCTCTGTTTGACATGGAACGTCTTAACAATTTACACTTAAATTAATTAAATCGAGTTTTTTTATTGACACATGTTGTCCCTGAAACTTAAACTGCATAAATGTGATAGGCTTTCCTGTCTTTATATAAAAAGGTAATGCCTTTAAGAAGGGTTGGGTGGACCAAGGCCTTAAAATATGTGTTTATGTAATCAGTTAAATTCAAGGGCTGATTTAATGTTTTTTATAAGATTTTGTGTTATGTTTTTGCATACATTATGCAAGTGATTTTGGTATTCAAGTATTTGCTTACTTTTTCAAACAACATTTGTGTAAAAAGTCTGCAAACAATATATTGTTTTAAAATGTAGTGTTACAGACAAAGAGATTCAACCTTACATGTATTTGCAAATGTACATGCATTTGCTGGTCTGTACCACTTAACTTCAGCAGTATTTGAAAAGAGATTGAACACTACTAATATTAAAGATTATCTGCTTTGCCTTAAGCAACTACCTATCTCCTCTTCTTATTCCTGTTTATACTGAATATACTGCAACTACTGCTTTGTCAATACATGCAGTTAATTATAAAGTCATCTTCAACAAAATCGTCAATACATTCAATAAACATCGCTGCAGTTATCAGAAGGTCAACAACGGAATGTGGTAGTTGGTAACCTTCGAACCAAATTACTTTGTACGTCACCTCATCTAGTGACCAACCATATTCCTCGGATAACAGCTGGACTTTGCCCTCGTCCAAACACGGACAACAATGTTCGCTCACTTTGTTGTCTGTGCCAGAACCTTATGACATGGCGGCATTGAATTACTTAAGTCGAAAAGTGGTGAAGATGCTTTGCTAGACAACTTGGCTAAGTATTTTCTTAAGACATGCACAGGTGGATTTCAATCACACTAATCTGTTCTGATTTGCCGCACTAACGCCACACAAATAACTCAGTAATTTGAGGGGTACAGGCTGTAATATATCTACGAAAATCGAATTCACTGAACGCTGTTTTTGAGCTATTTTCCACACCTAACGCAATATTTGCATTTATACTGCCAATACGAGAGGTACCCAATTCATTGAACGCTGTTTGAAAAGGCCGTACTGTAGGCATATAAACCAGGCAAAGCTGTTTGCCACACTTGCTGCAAATTTTGCATTTATAATACCAATACAAGAGATGCTGATCTTATTTTTAAACGCAGTAGAAATGTTAACTATGACAAAACTGAACGAGAATTTTGAATTCCTTCGTAATGTATAGTCTGTGTGAAAAGTGTAAATGTTGTCCAGATTATAAGTAAAAGTACCAGATCTTGAAAGTTGTATCTGAAGTTACGTGGTGGACGATGGAAAAACTTTGTGACCTCTGACGAGGCAATGTTTTATCTAGGTGGTAGCTTTGGAAGAAGACGGGTTTGTTACGTAAAAAATGGGGGGAAAATGCATTTGTAAAGCATGCCTTTTTTGTCAGCGGTTTATGACATTGCCTGTTGAATCATACTGAGGCAAAACGGCTAATCGTATAATTGATAAAAATGACAAAAGTAAACTGTCACTTCTATATTTACGTGTTCTTAAGCCGTTTTTAAATAAAGATGTGCCCATATTGTTTCCGCAAGGATAAAACAATATGGTGTTACATCAGAACAGTGCGTCTCACCATATGATACATATAAATAGACCATCAAATTCCTAAAAGATAGAAATATGAACTTTTCTACACCAGAAGAGTGGATGCCTAAATCACCTGATGCCGTCCCGTTGACGATAGTACATGTATATGGTGAATCGTGAAGCGACGTCTGCAAAAGCGCACGATAAACTCGTTGATGGAGCTTAAAATAGCATTGGAGGACGAGTGGGGGAAACTGGACGAACTTACTATAAACAATACTCTCGAATCATGGCCAAACCATTGTAGAACAATATATACAATTGTCACGGAAGAGATGAAGAGCAATTGCAACAATAAACGTATACAATGTGTTATTTTCTATTGATTTGTTATATTAAAACATAAATATATACGTAACACATTGCATTACGTGTGCAAAGGCCACCATAGATCCAGACATTTGATACTTGAATCATTAGCAATATCGAGATATCTGTATCATTGCTTCCCATTGTACATTTTATGTTGCTGTTTTTATTCAAAGTCATTTAATGAAGGTACAGTAGCCTGGTGTCAGCTTCCTCGTGTTGGCAGTGGTATTGTAGACTGTCTCCTTACACTGTACGAAGGCTCGGTGTCACCTTTGTTGATGATGTTTGTCTGTTGCTGCGTTGCATATACTGAACATCGTACCCTGTACCTTTGATGAAGTTTCTAGATTCATCCAATATGGCAAAGCTTGTTCACATTGTTTGTGACACATACTTGTACAATAAAAAGTATTAAACACTTATGGCGGGATTGGAGCAAAATGGTATACTCTGTAATGGTAAGACACCAAACAACTGGGAAAAGGCACTTCAGTCACCAGCCTTCAAGACTGTACAATTTCTGTTATTTGTATAAGATGGTGTAATTTACGTGTCACACACAAAGTGAACAACATTCAACAGTCTGCAGTCGATTTTAACGATAAGTGTAGAAACCTCTTGGTATGTTGTTCAATATAAGCAACTGAAAAATCGTATCAACAAATGTGACACTGACACTTTATACAGTATTTTGAAGATGACAAATTTGTTACCCTAAGAACAAGGTTGGTCACTAGATAAGGGCTTGTACAAAGTAATCTGGCTCGAAGGTGACCAAAAACCGTATTACTTTGTTGACCTTCTGAAAGCTGAAGTGATGCACACTGAATGTAATGATAACTCTGTTGATGATGACACTAAAGCGAACGACGGACTAAATAGTAGTAACTCAAGAGCATGAACAAGAAGAACACATACACAATGTATATAGCTCCTAAAGAAGAAAATAATTATTATATTCTTTGCTTAAACTTCTTTTGAAATACTGCTTTAGTGAAGTGAAAAAGACATAAACATAACATTAATGTCCGAAGTTTTGTTTATTCATGTACATTACATATCACAAAAAGCAGATACATTTGCAAGTACCTGTGCATGCAATGGTGAAACTTTTCATATGTAACACTACATTGAACAAGACAGTAATGGTAATTAACATCGCTCACATGGCTACCATTGGCTATTTTACAATATGAAAAACAGCGTCGTAGAAAAAAAAGTACAGTCAACTTTAAGGAGTAAACTCCAATTTAGCTAACAAGAAAGTAAATTTAGTAGGTAAAGTGACCCCGGTGCCAAGAAGAATGATTGAAACATTCGTTGTACAGGACCACTAGGAAACCCTTCAAGCCAATATCTAAGCTGAGAATGAGCCTAGTGGTCTGAGACAAGAAGATTTTAAAATATCTTAGAATCAAGTGAACCCCGAACGGGGTCAAGTTTGAACCGTGGGTCATGATTTGAACTTTCTTGGTAAAGGTTTACTACTAATGCTACATGCAAAATACCAAACCTCAAGGCCTTGTAGTTTTCTTATTGATTTTTTTTTGTAAAACCTAGTTACCACCACGCAACTGTCTATTTTGATCCGAGGTCATTTTTTGAACGATCTTGCTAGGGGCATACAAAGCAATGTTGCACTCCCAAAAACTAAGCTCTGAGTCTTGTGGTTTCAGAGAGTACGACTTTTGTAAGTTTCCCGTTAATAAGTCTATGCAAATCAACTTACCATCTGTGCGGGGTCAATTCTGACCCGGGGTCATGATTTGAACCATGTTGGTAGTGGCAACTAGGCAATGCTACATGCTTAATATCTCCATGCTAAATATCTCCATAGCTCCATGCCCTTTGATTTCAGAGAACAAGATGTTTTCAATTGTTGATACAGAAACCTATGTTAAAGTAAATGACCCCTTGGCAGGGTCAATTTGACGTAAGGGTAATGAATGATTCCATTATGATAGAGATCTACTAGACAATGCTACATGCCAGATATTTCAGCTCTAGACATTCCAGTGTTTGAAAAGAAGATTTCTAAATAGTATCCTGTTTGTTCCCACAATAATCAGAGATCAGCATAGACATTAATTGTTTTTAAAAGTTTGGTAGAATTTTATGCATGATACAGAGATCGGAATAGAAATAACTTGTTTTGAAAAGGTTTGGTAGAGCTTTATGCAAGAAACATCAATGTAAAGCTTCTTTGAAATTGGTGTAGTAGGTGATCTTGTTCGAAGCAAACAACAGACGACAAACGCCGAACATTCGTCGATCCTGAAAGCTCATATTGGCATTTCCTACCAGTTTTGCTATAAACCCCGGACATGTTCATTCGTACATTGTTTAAAATGCAATCAAATACTTGTATACCAAAATAAGCCATCTAATTACACTTTTATTCAATCAATGGCATACCATATGCAAACAAATATAACACAAACTGTTACATTAATATTATATCAGCCCTAGAATTTGACTCGTTACATAAACACATATATTTTCATTTGAAGGCCTTCTGAGTTTACCCCACCGACTTCTGCATTATCCTTTTAAATAAAGACATGAAATTCTACCACATATACAGAATTCTTATTGAAGAGACAACATTTGTCAATTTAATAAATTTTAATCTCATTTTTTTCGACTTTCAGTGACAAACATTGGTTAGGCGAAAGAAACTGGGTTTTTTACTTAAAAGGTTGGAAAACACAACTCAATTTAACTTAAGGACATCAAAATACGTAAAAGTAACCTGTATTTGCTTAAATAGTGCATAATTATATGAATACATTTCCAAAACGTGCATTAAAGAGTTAACAATGTTCAGAATTTATAAAAGATTGACATTTGTTTATAATTCATTTTCAGGGGTTGGTTTACCCCACCCACTTTTAGAGATATTTTGTGTCTACAACACCAAGCAAGATACTATTTTGAGGCAGCATTGTCTTGTTTGATAATTGTTTTGCTGTCCTAGAAAGTTTGTGACACAATGATGTGGATTTCTTGAGGTCTGTGGCAATTGACAGGTAAACTGTTTAAAAAAACACTGATTTTTAGACCATTTTTTGGGATTTCTTATGCACTCATTCCAAAATGGCGGTTACAGTCACAAAAAAATTTATTATTTTTGTCAATTATAATATATTTTTGTTCAGTTCATTGAAAATTTGTTTAAACCGGCCGTACAAGGAACTCAGAATATGCTTTGTTATTTATGGGTGTAAGTTTAAAATTTTCGGCGGCCATCTTGGCGGCCATCTTGAATTTTCAAGCCTTGTGACAGAGAATTTTTGTAAGAAATGGGTTTTTGTAATCAGTAGAAATTTTGCTTTCAATTAAGACAATTTTCGCTTTTGGGCTAGAATTGTAAATAAATGGCCCTTGGCTCTTGGACTATAACCAAGTATAAGAGTTATAAAGATCAACTTAATTACCAAAATATTACTTTTCCAGTAAAATTAAAAGATGTTCCAAAAATCGAAGAAATGAACGACATACGTTTTAATATATTTGGGGTTGATTCAAGTGATGAAACAAGTCCTATTTATCCCCTATATATCTCAAAAAGGATAGAGCCTAAAAACGGTACTTGTGATTTACTATTAGTAGAAGGAAATGGAGTAAATCATTATGACTTGTGTGGATAAAGGATTTCAATAAATTAATGCATTCACAAACAAAACAAAATAACCCAAAGTATTTTTGTAAATACTGTATTCAACACTTTTCATCAAATGAAATTCTTAATAAACATACAGAAGTCTGTTTAGCTATTAATGGAGTGCAAAAGGTTTGTATGCCCCAACCTAGAAATAGTATATTACAATATAAAAACTACCACAAACAATTAAAGGCTCCTTTTGTTATTTATGCTGATTTCGAGTCAATAACAAAACCAATAGACGAAGAGTTTGGTGAATCAACCGTAGCTTACCAACATCATATAGCTTGTGGATATGGTTATAAGTTGGTTTGTACCTATGACAATAACTTTAGCAAACCAGTACAAGTGTACTGAGGCTATGCTCGAGGAAACAGAGTAGAGAATGTTATTTATAAGTTTATTGAACAAATGTTAAAGGAGGAAGAGTAATGTGAGGAAATATTCAAGGAACACTTTAATAAGGAAATGATAATAACTAAAAAAGAACAACAAGAATTCAAAGCAGCTACATCTTGTCATATTTGTAAAAAAGATTATAACTCTACCCTTTGTACTCCATATGATTTAGAATATAATTATCCTGTAAGAGATCACTGTCATATAACAGGAAAATACAGAGGATCTGCACACAACAAATGCAATCAAATATATAGATTAACAAAAAAGATACCAGTTGTGTTTCATAACTTACGGGGATATGATAGTCATTTAATAATGCAAGAAATAGGTAAATTTAAACGAAATATTAATGTAATTCCTAACAATATGGAAAAATACATGGCATTTATGATAAGTAATTTGGTTTTTAGCTCACCTGGCTATGCCAGGGTGAGCTTTTCTGATCGATGATTGTCCGTCGTCCGTCGTCCGTCAACATTTTGATTCAAATGACATCTCCTCTGAAACCTCTAGGCCAATGTTGATAAAACTATGCAGGAATGTTCCTTGCATGAAGCTCTACCAAAATTGTTCAAAGAATTCCGTTCCATGCAGAACTCTGGTTGCTATGGCAAAAAATAGGAAAAACTTTAAAAATCTTCTTCTCTGAAACCACAAGGCCTAGAGCTTAGATATTTGGCATGTAGCATTGTCTAGTGGACCTCTACCAATATTGTTCAAATTATGACCCCCGGATCAAAATTGACCCCGTGCGGGTGGGCCCTTAGTTTTTGCATAGGAATATATAGGAAAAACTTTAAAAATCTTCTTCTCTGAAACCACAAGGCCTAGAGCTAAGATATTTGGCATGTAGCATTGTCTAGTAGACCTCTACCAAGATTGTTCAAATTATATCCCCCGGGTCAGAATTGACCCCGCACCGGGGGTCACTTAGTTTTGCATAGGAATATATAGGAAAAACTTAAAAAATCTTCTCTGAAACCACAAGGCCTAGAGCTTAGATATTTGACATGTAGCATTGGCTAGTGGACCTCTACCAATATTGATCAAATTATTAGCCCCGGGTCAAAATTGACCCCGCCCCGGGGGTCACTTAGTTTTGCATAGGAATATATAGGAAAAACTTAAAAAATCTTCTTCTCTGAAACCACAAGGCCTAGAGCTTAGATATTTGGCATGTAGCATTGGCTAGTGGACCTTTACCAAGATTGTTCAAATTATGACCCCCAGATCAAAATTGACCCCGCACGGGGGGTCACTTAGTTTTACATAGGCTTATATAGTAAAAACTTTAAAAATCTTCTTCTCTGAAACCACAAGGCCTAGAGCTTAGATATTTGGCATGTAGCATTGGCTAGTGGACCTCTACCAATATTGTTCAAATTATGACCCCCGGGTTAAAATTGACCCCGCACCGGGGGTCACTTAGTTTTGCATAGGAATATATAGTAAAAACTTTAAAAATCTTCTTCTCTGAAACCACAAGGCCTAGAGCTTAGATATTTGGCATGTAGCATTGCCTAGTAGACCTCTTTAAAGTTTGTTCAAATTATGCCCCTGGGGTCAAAATTGACCTTGCCCGGGGGGGGGGGATCATTTGTTTTACAAAGGCGTATATTGGAAAACTTATTTGGTATATAACATTATCTAGTGATCTTCCACCAGGCAAGTGGACTTGTACCAAGGTGAGCGATATAGGGCCATCTTGGCCCTCTTGTTATAGATAGTTTCCAGTTTCTTAATCAATCTCTATCCAACTTGGTAAATAATTTACCTGATGATTCCTTTATTTACACCAAGGAATGCTTTAAAGAACAGTTATTTAATTTAGTTAAAAGGTGTTTATCCATATGATTACATGGATTCTTTTGAAAAATTTAAAGAAACCATATTGCCCCCTAAGGAAGAACTTTATTCTCTATTAACAGATGAAGGGATTTCCGATGATGACTATAAACATGCACAAAATGTATGGCAAGCATTTAACTGCAAATCAATGGGAGATTATCATGATCTTTACCTTAGAACAGATGTACTTCTTTTAGCAGAAAACTTTAGGAAAACCTGCATTGAGTATTATAAACTCGATCCATGTCATTACTTTAGCAGTCCAGGACTTGCATGGGATGCATGTTTAAAAATGACAGAAATAAAATTAGAATTAATTACAGACATTGATATGCATTTAATGATTGAAAAGGGATTAAGAGGAGGAATAAGTTATATTGCAAAATTTAATAGACACTCAAAGGCAAATAATAAGTATATAAACACATCTTTAGATTCGAATATGGATAAATCTAGTGGAAACAAATACATTATGTATCTTGATGCAAATAATCTTTACGGGTGGGGAATGAGCCAACCATTACCTTATGGAGGATTTAAGTGGATGCATAATATGACTTTAGCCAAGGGCGACGACGCAAGCGTCTTAAAAGATATAATCAATAAACAAGGCACCCCCAAACATAAACACAAGCAAGATAACTCCACACGGGGTTATTTTGTTGAATGTGATCTTTCTTATCCAAAAGAATTACATGATTTGCATTCTGATTACCCCCTAGCCCCGGAGAAATTAATTGTAAAGGATGAATGGTTATCAGGTTATTGTAAAAAGTTAAAACAAAGATTCAATTTAAGTAGTGATAAAACAACAAAATTAATTCCAACTTTGTTTAACAAAGAAAAATATGTGCTGCATGCTAGGAATCTTAAGCTATATCTTAGTCTTGGAATGAAAGTAACCAAAATACATAGAGTCTTGGAGTTTAATGAAAGCCCTTGGTTGGCCGGGTATAATGATTTTAATACGCAAAAAAGAAGTCAAGCCAAAAATGCATTTGAAAAGGATTTCTTCAAATTAATGAATAATTCTGTGTTTGGGAAAACAATGGACAATCTCAGAAAAAGAGCAAATGTATTACTTACACATGATGAAAAGGTTTTAGAAAAGCATGCAGCAAAGGCTACTTTCGTTTCCGCAAAAATGTTTAATGATAACTTATTTGCCATAAATAAAGTAAAGGAGCAACTTATTCTTAATCGACCCTGTTATGTTGGGATGACCATTCTTAAGTTAAGTAAATATCTTATGTATGACTTTCATTACAACTATATTTTAAAGAAGTATGCCTGCTCTGACGTGAGCCTTTTGTTTACAGACACGGATAGCCTTTGTTATGAAATAAAAACAAATGATGTTTATAAGGATTTATTTAAAGAAACGGAGTCCAGAAACCTTTTTGATAACAGTGATTATCCCAAAGAAAGTCTGTTTCATTTTGATGAAAACAAGAAAGTAATAGGAAAGATGAAAGATGAAGCTGCCGGAACCCCCATAACAGAGTTTGTTGGATTAAGAAGCAAGATGTATTCTTATACCCTTGGGGAAAAAACAGTCAAGAAATGTAAAGGTATAACAAAAGGTGTTGTAAAAAAGAAAATGTTTTTTGAAGATTATCGCAATGCTTTATTCAACACCCTACAAAAGACTCATAGTATGAAAACAATAAGGTCTAATAAACATGAATTAAAAAGTTTTCAAATATCTAAATACAGCCTTTCTTGTTATGATAATAAAAGATACATTCTAGACAATGGGATACAAACTATTCCTTATGGACATTATAAGACATTAAGGGACATTAAGGAACATTAAGGAACATTATCTTTTTATATTATATAGATGTTGTCAAAAATGAAAGAAATTAGAGAAAAGAATGCAAAAGCAGATGAAAAAATGAAACCTGTTTGTGATAAGATTATAGAATATAAAATAAGAAAAGCATCCAGTCAAGATATGTACAACAAGATTTATAAACCAATCACAGAAGAAATAGAAAGCCAAAAAGAAACATTGACAGATCAGTCAAGGGCTTCGCTCGAGATGTTAAAAGCATTACCTAGAATTAAAGAACAATTGGCATTACTTCCAAGAGAATTTGTAAAAAAGATAGAAGAAGTAGCAGCAAAGTCCTTACCTGCTCCTTTTGAAACAGTTGAGTCATTACCAGAAGAAGATATCAATAAATTGTTTGAAGAGTATGAAAAAGAAAAAAAAGATAAAGAAGACAACGAAGAAGAATTAGGAGCGCAAGCGAAAGCAAGACCGAAAATAGTAAGATTAGATAAAGATATAGATGATAATGTTTTAGAAGAATACGAATATGACAAACCGTCTAAAATGTTAAATTTTTTAACTGCAGATGAATCTGATCCCAATAAAATCAACCAAGAGAGACTTCAAAAAAAATAGGTGATGTTACTAAAGATATACAAAAGTTAAATGGTAAAGCAGTTAATAAATCAAAAGATCCTACTAAAATAGAAGAAGTAGAACAATTAAGATATAATCAAAAAGAATTGATGAAATACAAAAAAACGGTTATAGGGGTTTATTGTTATGGCTCCTACATTTGGACAGGGAATGACTAAACCTCCATTGACGGTCAGGCATACTCCGTATAAAGTTAAACCTTTAATAGGTACAGCAGATGGACAATATGGTAATCTAGTTATTGACTTAAATAAACTTTATGGCCATAACAAATTAGTCGCAAAAGATCAAACCACGGGAGCAGAAGTAATGAATACTAAGGTTGATGATGATCTAATTGACCTTATCGATAAGAGATATAATAGAAATAAGAAGCATTCGATTTTATCTATGGAACTATTTAAAGAATTAACTGAAAAATCGGGATTACCTATTAATAAAAGGTCCATGAAATTTAAAAATGTAATACAGGGAAATGGATTGCTAAAGGAATATAATAGTGTCTCTGGCATTTGTCCTTGTGATCCAGATAAACTAATGAATGACCTAGAACTCATTTGTGGTTCCATTGATGCTGGAAATAATAATCAACAACTAAAGAACCAGGGAATAAACATTATAGACGAATTATTAAAATTGGGGAAAATAACACAAGAAGTTCATGAGTCAATATATAAAAAATTTTTTTATAAAAAATATTTTATTCAAAAAATATTTCACATAGTTATAAATGGAACAAAAAATAGTATTAAGTTCAGAAGTAGCCAGGACAAATGATCAAAATAATACCCAAAGTAACTTCATAGTAAGATTTAGTCGACCTCTGGTTTTAGATAAAAATAAACAATATGTTGTTGGTTTAGATAGTATAAACACTATGACTTATTCATGGCATAATATAAGTGATGAATATGATAATAAACGCATTCGATATAATAATGGAAAGGAATGGAAGGATATTATTTTTCAAAATGGTTCTTATAGTTACACTGATATTAATGATTACATCGAAGAAACATTAATGGCTAATGGTGACTTTAATGGTGATTCATCTATTCCACCCCTGAGTTTAGAGTTTGATCTTAGTAGCTTTAAAGTATTAATTTCAGTTCATGATGTTTTTTTATTGGATTTAAGACTGTCTAATTTTCATAAATTGTTTGGATTTGAGCAAAAAGCTATAAGAAAATCAGAATGGGGCCTGTTGTCACCAAATATAACAAACTCTGTAGACACAATATATATTCATTGTGATTTAATTGACAGCTCGCTTATTGATGGTAATTTTGGTGATGTTTTGTATGCCCTTAGCACTGCAGATTTAACAAGAGCTTATCCATTCACAAAAGAACCAAACAGAGTGGGTTACTCCGAAATTAATAAAAGCATAATTAATTCAATAAAAATATATCTAACAGATGTTTTCGGAAGAATAATAAATTTGAATGGGATTGATACAAGTTTCACATTAATTTTAAAAGAAATAATATAGAATGGTGTATAAAAAAGTCTATGAGGAAAATAAAGGAACGTATATCTATATTGATCCTTGGACGTCTCAGGTGGATACTCCGTTTCCTTCGTCTCAGGAGGGGTTGGGTATTTTAGATACATTGGCTTCGGTTGGGCAGAAAATATTTTCGTCTTCTGACAAAGATGTAGCTAAGAAAGCCCTAGAAACAGCGGGAAAACAAGCGTTAGAGAGTGGAACAAAAAAGATTGGGACAGAGGTTGGTAATTTAGCTGCAGATAAAATCACAAATGTATTAAAGGGTCGTAGAAATCAATCCAAGCCCCCCCCGGCTGCAGGGCCCCAAGGGGAAATGATTATAAAGGCACTTAAAAAAATGGATGATGTAAATATGAGAGTTAATAGATTATTATCTGGGTCGGGTAAATCCCATATGGATATAAGGAAATCTTTAGATATTAATACAAGGGCTAATAGATTGCTACATAGAAAATAAAAAAATAAAAAAATATTATAATATATAAATGTTTAGAAGTAAAAAGCATTGTGAAAGATATGAAATGACACCAATTCAGCTGGATACACCCTTAATAATCTGTACTTGGAAACAATATTAAACAACAAAAAAGCGGTTACCACTTTACAATAAATGATAGATCATCCTATTTTGATTGGTTTAATGGGTATTTAACACTGATGGTATGACTCTCGTTTCTGAATCGTACATGGTTACAAAACAATGGAAATATCTCCGGGAAATGGTTACACAATCACAAGATACACAACAAACTGATATAGACTTTAGATTAACAGCTGGTGTGTCAAACCCCAAACATGTATTCGTTTATTTACAACGGTCCGACAAAAGTAATTCACAGGAACACAATCCGTATCTACTTGACACGTTTAAGGTAAATGCAGCTAATACTAATTGTATCATGAATTCTTGTCGGCTTGAAGTTGGAAATGGTGTTTTTTACCCTGAAACAGAATACACAAGTATTGCAAGAGTTTTTGATGATGTTATAAGTTATTTCCATAAACAAAATGATAAAAATACAGGAAGTCTTTTAAACACATCAAATTTTAAAAACTTATTTGGACTTATTCATTTTAATTTAGAATTCAAAAAAGAAGAAATTTCTGTAGACCCCAAACATATTACACTAAAAATGAAACTAAACATCCCACCAGCCGCTAATATCAGAGTGTATGCAATTGTTATGTATGAAGAAACTATACAATTAAATGTTGTTGGTAATGAATTAGTTATTGTTTAAATTATATTTTAATATAATATATAAATGGCAAATTTAATAGAATACAAGGTTAATTTATCTAATGGACAAAAGAAAAAACTTGCAAAGGCGTATGAAGATAAAGGTCCGCACACTTTTAGATTAAGTAAAAATCAATTAACTGGTAGCTTTCCTTTGTTATTGACGCAAAGGCAGGTTAATAATATAAATAAGGCTAAAACAAAAAATACTGGTGTAGATATTAAAATATCTCCTATCCAAATGAGAGCTCAGTCACAAAATGGGGGTTTTCTTGGGGCATTGGCTGGCCTTTTGACTAAATCGATTTTACCTATTGTTACTAAATTTGCGCCCAAAGTATTAGCTCCACTGGGGGTTGGTGCCCTTTCTGGACTAGCGAGTACTGGTGTATCAAAAATATTAGGTAATGGTATGATTCAAGTTACAATAAAAAGAAAGAAATTCATCCATATTTAACATCCGGGCAACAGAGACAGTTAATGAAAACAAACAGAATAAAACTAACACAAAAACAAAAACAAGATGGTGGGTTTCTTGGTATGCTTGCCGCAAGCTTGGGTATACCACTTATTACATCTTTATTGAGTGGTAAAGGCTTACAAATCGACACTCAACGAGTGCCATACAGACGAATTCCTATACTAAAAAAAAAATAAAATTTCAGAATAAACCCTTTTCTAACTTTGATATCTTAGCTTGGGTTGAACAACTGAGGATTAAACATTTTAGAGGCGTCTTTAGTAGAAATAATTTAAAACCTGTAGGGACTCCATACCGAAAGCAAAAGCAAGATGAATGTGGGATAATAAATTAAGATGACTCTGTTGGACCTGGTACGCATTGGGTGTGTTATGTGGGGTTATTTTACTTTGATTCGTTTGGGTTAGTCCCACCAAATGAAATTATTAAATATATTCCAAATATTAAGTACAACAGCATTGAATATCAGGATAGACAAAGTACACTATGTGGATACTATTGTTTATTTTTTATACATTTACTACAAAACAAAGTAACATTGTATGATATATTGTATAAAATATTAAACCCTAACCATCAAAAAGAAAATGAACAAACAATTATAACTTATTTTAATTAAACACTGTGCTGGAAAAAAATTGCAAAATCCTCCTGCCGCCTAATCCTTCACCTTGGGGCCGAGGAATTCTTTATTTGTGTGCAGTTATGCGTGTGCTTATACTACAATACACAAAGCTAAACATTAACCTAACATGGTATTGGAAAACAAATAATCAGTCATTTGTGTGTTTGTGCCACAATCCTACACTTGGTTTAACATATTTAAACTAGTGAATCAGTCATGCGTGCGACTGTGCTACAATCCTACGCTTGATAAGATGTGGTCGCTTGGTTAGATGCGGTTGAGTTCAATTCTTGAAACACTTGTTTAACAATTGTAAAGTTTTTACGAACAAATTGGATTGGTAACGAACATTTGATTATGTTGTTGTGTTCGTTGGCAAAATTACACAATCTTATTAAAGAGTTACAATGTGACAAGGAATAGTTTACATTATTTTTTTGTAATATAGGGATAAACCCTACCTTTTGTTTTTTAGCAATGTTTTTCAATTCAATTAATACTTCTCCTTGATGTACAGAATTTAATATTATATTTCTTTTGTCACTAGTTATCAGCTTTTCAAGTTGTTTTAAGGTTCCAATACATTCGTTTATCGTTGATTTTTGGCAAATAGCGTCGCCTGTAATTCTTCTTTCTTCTGAATAAGATTCCATAATGTGTTGTTTTATCTTGTATTTGGTCGTTAAATCGGTTGTTTGTTTCTTTGGTTTGGTTTGTTGATTTTTTTTTTAGATTCCTCTCTCAGTTTTATCAGTTCCGCCTCTTTTGACGGACTCCAAACGAATTCATACATTAAATTGTAATATTTATTACTGTATTTCTTGTTCCATTCTTGGACCTTACTATCGGTTGGATATTTTTCCCGGATATATTTTGTCAATATATCCAAATCACAAAAAAGTTCTTCCCTGAAATAAAGAAACACATTTAAGTAAAGTGAAATCTGCAAAAAATAGCAGGAAAATAAATCGTAATAACATAATAACTCAACATTAGAGTCGTAAAAATACAAAATGTAGTATACTTACATTGCTAATCTTTTAAACGTGTTTGTGCTTCTTTATAGTATTATTTTGCAAGTCAAATGTTTAATGATGTTGTTTTCTTCTATGGCTGCCAGTTTGGTCTGGTTGTGTTTCCAGAAAATTCTGATCACATACGTCATATCTACTTCCTGTAAATGCGTGGTTGTGTTTCCAGAAAATCATATAAAGGGATGTAATTCAAGTTTCTAATAACTTTATGTAAACTCGCTTCCGCCTTCGCTTGCGTCTGCGTTAAGTGAACTATTGGTAAACGGATGTAAATATTTATTGGTATAAAAATAGATGTAGTTTTCCAATATTGATTCACTTTTGCTTTCGCCTGCGCGTTCTCTATACAGAAAGTGTATTGATATTAGTATATAAAATGACAGGTGTGGATTAAGTTTATAAGAGTAGTATATAAAAGGAGAGTTACAGGTACGGATTGGATTTTATGTTTAGGTGCTTTTCCGAATAAAAGAGGAAAAGCACCTAAACATTTTTCCAACTGCGCTGTAACTCTCCTTTTATATACTACTTACAGTCGACTCTCGAAAGTTTGAACTCGGATAATTGGAACACCCCCGATTATTCGAACACATGTTCGGGTCCCGAATTTTTTCCTTCTAAATTCAATATGTTCTACTACGGTTAATCGGAACCCGGATAATCGGAACTTTCGAACTGATATTATTGTCCGCTCATTAATAAAATAGTGTGAATAACTCCGGAAAGTTCGAACAGTGTCGTTCGTTAATTGATCAATCAGCCAGCCGCATGTTTTTCACACCGAGTGAAAATTGAGCAGGTGCCAGTTTGATTGAGTAAATGACGTCACATGGTAATAATCGAGGATATGTGTATTTGTTTGCCGCGCGTGCTAACACTTATGATTATGTTTGTGGCAATCGTTCGCCTGTCATAAAATGAGTTAATTGTTTCATATTCAATAAAGCTATATAAAATCTAGATTTTTCAATGTCAACCACACAATTATGTCAGAACATAGTGTACAAAGTTCTAACGTCGAGCAACCTGGTGAAGGTCCCAGTAATGGGGGATAGCCAGGTCGGCGAATTCGGGGAAAATTAATTTCATTTGAAAAGGTTAAGTCCAGCAGGTAATCTCCACATCGTCAATGAGTAGAAACCGGCATCAAAGATTTACATAAAAGAACTTCCACTCAAAACTCAGTAATCGAGTACGTTCCTACACAGGTTTTAGTACACTTCATTCTAAACAGAACGGTGTTCTTACAGAACGGTCTTTAGTACCATCTCCAATATGACCGACATGCTCACGCCGGAAAGTTCGAACTACCGAAAATTCGAACAAATTTTGCTTCCCCGAGGGTGTTCAAGTTTTCGAGAGTCGACTGTACTTGTAAACCATCATGATCCCAAAACATGGGCAGGAGAAGGTAATTCTGTCAAGGATTTTATTTGAATTATGGCCCTTTTTGACTTAGAAACTCAGTTAAAATTTTCATTCTTGTCCACTTGTTGACTTAACCATTAGAGATATTACTTTGAAAGTTGGGAGTACTTATGTACCATCATGAGACCTATCTGTAAGCAAGTGAAGATAACTCTGTGAAAATGGTTCTTGATTTTTACTTAGAAATTCCTAGTTAAAGTCTTGTGTGCCCTTAAAGCCGCAAAAATGCCCGCCCTGGTAGGGAGAATTTGGTAGGCGTGTTTATCAGATAACAAGCTATCACTCATGCAGAGGGACGCTGTACCTGTGCTAAATATAACTGAAGTAAACAAACACTACAGTAGAGCAATGGATAAAATTTACTGGCCATGCTTTGCATTGTATAACCTTTCAATCCATTTATTCCAAATTTTTCCTTTTTAATGAAATGTTTCTTTTTTTTATACGCCCAAAACGAAGTTTAGGGGGGTATATAGGAGTCACCCGGTGGTTGGTCGGTCGGGCGGTCGGTCGGGCGGTCGGTCGGTCTGTCGGTCTGTTGCATTTTCCTTGTCCGGAGCATAATTTGAAAACTACTAGTTGGAATTCAATACAACTTCATACAATGGTCAAGCACATTGAGAGGAAGTGCAGTGCACAAGAACTATAACTCCATCTTGACTAATTACAGAGTTATTGCCCTTTGTTACTTTTCCTTGTCCGGAGCATAACTTGAAAACTACTAGTTGGAATTCAATACAACTTCATACAATGGTCAAGCACATTAAGAGGAAGTGCAGTGCACAAGAACTATAACTCCATCTTGACTAATTACAGAGTTATTGCCCTTTGTTACTTTTCCTTGTCCGGAGCATAACTTGAAAACTACAAGTTGGAATTCAGTACAACTTCATACAAAGGTCAAGCACATTGAGAGGAAGTGCAGTGCACAAGAACCATAACTCCATCTTGACTAATTACAGAGTTATTGCCCTTTGTTACTTTTCCTTGTCCGGAGCATAACTTGAAATCAACTAGTTGGAATTCAGTACAACTTCATACAATGATCAAGCACACTCAGAGGAAGTGCAGTGCACAAGAACTATAACTCCATCTTGACTAATTACAGAGTTATTGCCCTTTGTTACTTTCCCTTGTCCGGAGCATAACTTGAAAACTACTAGTTAGAATTCAATACAACTTCATACAATGGTCAAGCACATTGAGAGGAAGTGCAGTGCACAAGAACCATAACTCCATCTTGACTAATTACAGAGTTATTGCCCTTTGTTAGTTTTCCTTGTCCGGAGCATAACTTGAAATCTACTAGTTGGAATTCAATACAACTTCATACAATGATCAAGCACACTCAGAGGAAGTGCAGTGTACAAGAACTATAACTCTATCTTTAGTATTTACTGAGTTATTGCCCTTTGTTAGTTTTCCTTGTCCGAAGCATAACTTGAAAACTACTAGTTGGAATTCAATACAACTTCATACAATGGTCAAGCACATTGAGAGGAAGTGCAGTGCACAAGAACTATAACTCCATCTTGACTAATTACAGAGTTATTGCCCTTTGTTACTTTTCCTTGTCCGGAGCATAACTTGAAAACTATTAGTTGGAATTCAATACAACTTCATACAATGATCAAGCACACTCAGAGAAAGTGCAGTGTACAAGAACTATAACTCTATCTTGAGTATTTACTGAGTTATTGCCCTTTGTTACTTTTCCTTGTCCGAAGCATAACTTGAAAACTAATATTTGGAATTCAGTACAACCTCATACAATGGTCAAGTACATTTAGAGGAAGTGCAGTGCACAGGAACCATAACTCCATCTTGACTCATTACAGAGTTATTACCCTTTGTTACTTTTCCTTGTCCGGAGCATAACTTGAAAACTTCTGGTTGGAATTCAATACAACTTCATACAATGGTCAAGCACAGTGAGAGGGAGTGCAGTGCACAGGAACCATATCTCCATCTTGACTAATTACAGAGTTATTGCCCTTTGTTAATTTTCCCTGTCTGGAGCATTTTTCGAAAAACTACAAGTTGGAATTCAATACAACTTCATACAATGGTCAAGCACAATGAGAGGAACTGCTAAGAGCAATATCTCTTTTTAGTTTGTTTGCAAGGTATTATGTTACTACGGACTTCTTCAGTTTATAAAGCAATCCTTTTGGGGGTATTAATCACATTTAGTGATAGCTCTAGTTTTAACAGGACTGGCATTTGTATGGCATTTCTGGATTTCTTTTATAGCTAACAATTTTTTCAGATGTAACATCCCTATTTATGTTTCCATGCTAAGCCAATCCTTACTTTGTAAATGGCATCTCTTGTCTACAAACTGTAATAGAGCATTGTTGAAAGAGGTAATGAGTGTCCATACAGTATTTATACTTTTCTGCTTCTTATAAACTGGCAATCCTTTTTAAAAATCAGTTAGAATTTCAACAGCTCTGTCACTTTTCAACTGGAATTTGTAGAGGCTAACTGTTGTCACTATCCATGACTGTTTTAATATCATGATAATTTTCTTAAATCCGAAAGACAATGTAAGACTTGTGTTAAACACAGTGACAAGGCACAAAATGAAAAATTTGTGGAATGGTGCATGCCTATTTCTATCATCAAATCAATTAATTCCAATTATCAACAGAGTTGAGATAATATAGGCAATTAGGGAACAAAACAATACACATTCATGGCATCAATTTCACTGATAAACTTTGGGCACTTTATAACTGGCATTTATTTTGTTGCCTTGAAACATTAGCATCTGAAAATAATGCATGTGGTGAGAAAAAGAAGTATGTAATATAGATAAAAAGTTTTTTCACTAACTTGGTTAATTATCATTATTATTATAAATCAGTTTCATAACAAAAAGGTGATTACAACTAAATTACTAACTAGAGGTAGTGATTGTGAATCTCTTTTACAGTGAATTCTCGTCTGCTACAGAATGCCTTGTGGATGATAAACAAAACCATGGTCTAGTAATTTTTACAACTCTCTATCTAGGGTTATGACCTCTAAGCTCCTCCGGGGGAAATTCAAATTTTTGACAGTTGGGTTTAAACTTTTTTGGAAAGTATACTTCTTTGACTTTTATTGAAAAAACTAAATGCACCAATAGAAAAAGATTATTACAAAATACACTTGTGCAAATTTTGAATTTTTTTAACTTTCTAGTTCTTTCAGGGTTTTAAAAAAGGGTTCTCTGATGTTAACCATGTACATTTTATATAGAAACCTGCCCCAGCGCCATCTTCTGGCTTTTATATCCCAGTTGGGGGTTTAACTGTCAAAGTTTTGTTTTATAGGCAATCACTAAAAAAGTCGAGTGCGCTGTCCTACTGACAGCTGACAGCTCTTGTTTGTTTGTTTTGTTTTGAAACAATGTTTATAAACTAATATTCTGAAATCTATAGTTTCTATGGGACTAATATCAAAAGTCATCAAAATAAAAGATTGCATGTTTTGCAGATAAATTAAAGTATTTATCCATATTGATACTAAACAACAGATTTAACTTCCTTTTGTTCTCTCCTTTGGCTTCCATGCTGGCAATATAGAAGGTTATACCCAAGCTTTAGATAAATTAGCTTATCCCATGAAACCTTTCTTGTAGAACTGTACAAACCTACTAATGACAAGATGACCTGTCTACAATTGGCTACTGTCGCCAACCTTCACTGCTAGTTGCTTAAGTAGCTGTTTGGGAGTTATTTTTAGCTTGACTATTCGGAGAATATGGAGAGCAATTACAGTCACTTGTGTGTCGGCGTTGGCATTGCAGCTTTGGTTAAAGTTTTGCATGCTAGGTACTATCATGCACATATCTCAGTAACCACTTACGATATTGAATTGAAACTTCAGTAATGTCTTTAGGGAAGTCACACAGTCAAGTCAGATAACTTTTATTTAAAGTAAGTACTAATTATGGCCCTTGTTTCACTTTGAAAATTTGTTTAAAGTTTTGCATGCATGGTACTATCATGCACATCCTTCAGTAACCACTTACGAAAGTTATAACAGACTTAGCAATAGTGTTAAGGGGTACATTTTGTATCATGCAAATAGTTTACCAAAAACAAAATATATAGCGATAGATTTTGACTTTTTATGCCCCCGAAGGGTGGCATATTAAAATCGCACCGTCCGTCCATCTGTGCGTCCCCACTTACAAATTCTTGTCCGGACTGTAACTCTGTCATGCATTGAAGATTTTTGTGTCGCCCTTTCGGAGAAAAGGCGATACATAGGGATAGCTTTGTCCATCCGTCCGTCTGTCACACAAACTAACGTTGGCTATAACTTTGCCATTTCTTAAGATTTCTTCATCAAACTTATCAATTGTATTGCTAATGACAAAAGGGTCATGAAGCCGCCAAATTTTGTTTGTCAAGGTCATATTTGACAGAGTTATGCCCCTTTTTAACCAGGTTTTCCAAAGGAAAAATCCTGGTTATTAGATTGGGGTATGTCGGCGGGCGGGCGGGCGGGCGGGCGTAAACAATTTCTTCTGTGCGCAACTCCTCCTACATTTCTCAACGGATTTCAACCAAACTTTCACAGAAGTATTGTCATGAAGTGCCCTGGCGCATATTGTCGGGGTTTTGTGATTTGGTCATTTTTGACAGAGTTATGGCCCTTTGTTTTTTTTCACATGTAATTCTTCTGTGCGCAACTCCTCCTACATTTCTCAACGGATTTCAAGCAAACTTTCACAGAAGTATTGTCATGAAGTGCCCTGGCGCATATATTCCGGGTTTTGTGATTTGGTCATTTTTGACAGAATTATGGCCCTTTGTTTTTATGCCCCCGAAGGGTGGCATATTAAAATCGCACCGTCTGTCCGTCTGACCGTCTGTCCGTCCGTCTGTGCGTCCCCACTTACAAATTCGTGTCCGGACTGTAACTTTGTCATGCATTGAAGGATTTTAAAATAACTTGACACACATGTCTAGCACATCAAGACGACGTGTCGCGTGCAAGACCCACATCCCTACCTCAAAGGTGAAGGTCACACTTGGAGTATGAAGGTTATGGAATCCTCTATATATGCACACATTCGTGTCCGGACTGTAACTTTGTCATGCATTGAAGGATTTTAAAATAACTAGGCACACATGTCTAGCACATCAAGACGACATGTCGCGTGCAAGACCCACGTCCCTAGCTCAAAGGTCAAGGTCATACTTAGAGTTTGAAGGTAATGGATTCCTCTATATATGCACATATGCACACATTCGTGTCCGGACTGTAACTTTGTCATGCCTTGAAGGATTTTAAAATAATATGGCACACATGTCTAGCACATCAAGACGACGTGTCGCGTGCAAGACCCACGTCCCTACCACAAAGGTCAAGGTCACACTTAGAGTTTATAGGTAATGGAATCCTGTATATATGCATACATTTGTGTCCGGACTATAACTTTATTATGCTTTGAAGGATTTTAAAATAATATGGCACACATGTCTAGCACATCAAGACGACGTGTCGCGTGCAAGACCCACGTCCCTACCACAAAGGTCAAGGTCACACTTAGAGTTTATAGGTAATGGAATCCTGTATATATGCATACATTTGTGTCCGGACTATAACTTTATTATGCTTTGAAGGATTTTAAAATAACTTTGCACAAATGTCTAGCACATCAAGCGGATGTGTCGTGTGCAAGACCCAAGTCCCTACCTCAAAGGTCAAGGTCACACTTAGTGTTTAAAGTAATGGAATACTGTATGCATGATTACTCTGTCATGCATGGAAGGATTTTAAAATTACATAGCACATTTATTGAGCACATGGAGAGGACACAGACTGTGAGGCACCTCTTTCGGGGGCATTCGTCACTTGTGAGGGACAGCTCTTGTTTTTCACATGTAATTCTTCTGTGCGCAACTCCTTCTACACTTCTCAAGGGATTTCAACCAAACTTTCACAGAATTGTTGTCACCAAGTGTCCTGGCGCATATTGTCGGGGTTTTGTGATTTGATCATTTTTGACAGAATTATGGGCCTTTGTTTTTTTCCACATAATGTAATATATATAGAGAAATACTCTTCTGTGTGCAACTCCTACATTTCTCAAGGGATTTCAACCAAACTTTCACAGAACTATAATTGTGAACTAAAGAATTTTGAATATATAATGTTCTGCCCCTGGTCGTCCGTCCGTCCGTCCGTTAGCAATTTTGTGTCTCCTTATTTAAGTATATATAAAAGGGAGAATACTCTGTTATTATAAAAGGGAGAATACTCTGTTATTACTGTCTATTTTTAGAATAGATTACCAGTCCTGTATACTTTGGAGTATTCTGTTACAGTAAGATGACAAAATTTCTCATGAGACCAGCGGTTCAAACCCCACACAGAGCAAGTTTTTTTTTTTTTTTTTTTTTTTTTTTTTTTTTATAATATTTTGCCTGAATTATGGCCCTTTGCTTTTTTTTCCACATATGTTATATATAGAAGAATACTGTCACGTGCCCACTTCCTCCAACATTTCTCAAGATATTTAAACCAAACTCTCACACAACTGTTGTCATCAAGTGCCCTCGTGCATATTGTCTGGGTTTTGTGTTTGGATCAATTTTGCCTGAATTATGGCCCTTTGCTTTTTTTACACATGTAATATATAGAAGAAGACCTTTGTTTCTTTTTCACATTATGTATATCTACTGACTTTAAAACACATTTGCGCTCGGCCAGCAGACTGGAAAATGCAAACCTGGTTTTGTGACAATTTCCTGTCACTTGTTGTACTTAGATTTTGTCACGAAAACTAAACATTGGCTATTACTTTGCCATTTCTTAAGATTTCTTCATCAAACTGTCAAATTGCATTGCTTATGACAAAAGGGTCATGATGTCGCCAAGTTTTGTTGGTCAAGGTCATATTTGACAGAATTATGCCCCTTTTTGTACTTTGATTTTTTCACAAAATTTTTTTTCACAAAATTATTTGTTATTCTGACAAAGCGTAAGAGGGCGACACAAGTGTTCTACTGAACACCCATCTAGTTAAAATAACTTAGCACACATGTCTAGCACATAAAGACGACATGTCGCATGCAAGACCCAAATCCCTACCTCAAAGGTCAAGGTCACACTTGGGAGTATGAAGGTTATGTAATCCTCTATATATATGCACACATACGTGTCCGGACTGTAACTTAGTCATGCATTGAAGGATTTTAAAATAATTTGGCACAGATGTCTAGCACACCAAGACGACGTGTCACGTGGAAGACCCATGTCCCTAGCTCAAAGGTCAAGGTCATACTTAGAGTTTGAAGGTAATGGATTCCTCTATATATGCATATATGCACACATTTGTGTCCGGACTGTAACTTTGTCATGCATTGAAGGATTTTAAAATAACTTGGCACAAATGTCTAGCACATCAAGACAATGTGTCGCGTGCAAGACCCCTGTCCCTAGCTCAAAGGTCAAGGTCATTATTAGAGTTTGAAGGTAATGGATTCCTCTATATATGCATATATGCACAACTTCATGTCCAGACTGTAACTTTGTCATGCATTGAAGGATTTTAAAATAACTTGGCACAAATGTCTAACACATCAAGACGATGTGTCACGTGCAAGACCCCTGTCCCTAGCTCAAAGGTCAAGGTCATTATTAGAGTTTGAAGGTAATGGATTCCTCTATTTATTCATATGCACACATTTGTGTCCGGACTGTAACTTTGTCATGCATTGAAGGATTTTAAAATAACTTGGCACAAATGTCTAGCACATCAAGATGATGTGTCACGTGGAAGACCCATGTCCCTAGCTCAAAGGTCAAGGTCATTATTAGAGTTTGAAGGTAATGGATTCCTCTGTATAATGCATATATGCACACATTTGTGTCTGGACTGTAACTTTGTCATGCATTGAAGGATTTTAAAATAATTTGGCACAAATGTCTAGCACATCAAGACAACGTGTCGTGTGCAAGACCCCTGTTCCTAGCTCAAAGGTCAAGGTCACACTTAAGAGTTTATAGGTAATGGAATCATGTTTTTGTGCATACATTTTTGTCCGGACTATAACTTTATCATGCAGTCTCTGCCTAATCACATCCCTGCTTGTGGCAACTAGGAGTGGTCTGCACTGTTAGTTGAGTTAATAGCTGGAATACTGATGACGGAATGAGGCACTGGCACCAGAAGCTAGCCTCGGGACTTTCTGGAGAAGATGAAGTAGCTGCGGTAAACTGACTTCTTGGTTGCTTGTTTGCCACAATTTTATGTCCCGTTGAGTTAACTTCTGGAAAGGCCAAAGATGTTTTAGAGATTCTGATAGTAAGACATAGAATTCAACGATGCGACAACCTTCTTTCCATCCGAAAGGAGTTGCATTTTTCCCTAGCTGTACATTATTAAATAGCGGACCCATGGTATCTTTACAATAAAGTCCTGTACAAACATGTCCAACACTATAATTATGTTCTGTTTTCACATTAATTAGATTGAGGAGAAACGACATCTCTGAAACCACTGGGCTAATGTTGATGAAACTTGGCAGGGTGTTCTTTGCATGAAGCTCTATCAAAGTTGTTCAAAGAATTCCATACAATGCAGAACTCTGGTTGCTATAGCAATGAATAGAAAAAATGTAAAAAAAATTTCTCTGAAACCACAACGCCTAGAGCTTAGATATTTAACATGCAGCATTGTCTAGTGGACTTCTACTGTTGAAATTATGACCCCCGCTGAAAGCTGACCCTGCCCGGGAGTCATTTGTTTTACATAGGCTTACATAGGTAGGAAAAACTTTAAAAATCTTCTGCTCTGAAACCACAAGGCCTAGAGACTAGATATTTGGCATGTAGAAATGCCTAGTGAACCTCTACCAGGAGTGTTAAAATCATGACCCCCTGGTGAAAATTAACCCTTCTTTGTAGTGTGGGGGGAGGTCACTTAATTTCACATAAGCCTATAAAGGAAAACTTAAACTTAAGTATTTGGAATGTTACTAGCATTGTGTAGTGAACCTCTACAAATTATGTTAGAATCATGACTCCTTACAGCCAGTGGTAGTCAGGTGAGCAATTTAGGGCCATCATGGCCCTATGGCCCTCTTGTTTAAAAAGGAAATGTTTAACTTGTGTGACCAGGAACAATTGACTTTGATGTAATTTCACAGGAATGATTCTTATTCAGTATATAATTCTATTGGGATGCTGATTCATAAAACTGAATAGTTAGGATGAGATAACTCCCATTATATCACATGAAAATAAAAGTACAATGTAGTTATTATTCTCACCTCGTCACCAGATAAATTTCTCAATTGACGCATTGTGCATTAAAAATAAGGTTTATCACTCAGAAATGGTTACTGTTGTCAGAGAGCTACAGGGGACTGCTGTGTGGTCGTTTTATGCTTAGTGTTTGAAGTCTTGGGTACAAAACCATAATTATTCTTTTCAATGAATGATGCAAAACAACAAAAAAGCAAAGAAATTATCCAATATCCTAACAAGAAAACCTTTCTACCGTTGTATTAGAAAATTGTAACAATGTCCATAAAGGAATGGCAACTAGCATTGTGTAGATATATTTATAAAAGAATTCCATATGCACATAAAACTGAAATGGAAAATGCAATATTGTAGTTGCTAAACACAAATTAGTTATGTCCTAAAAATGGTCATACACATAGCACACAGTCAGTCGGGTAATTACATAGAAGTTATCTCTCGAATAACCTGAATGATTGCACAACAAATAAATATGTCTTATTGCAGTGCATGCATGCTATGAGTTCTTATATTGAGATAAATTATCATATGACTGTTGGCTGATGGAATGTGTGGTGTATCTCTTGTCCAAGAAAGGACTTGAGAATATGATTGGTTCAGAGACTACAAACAGAAAGCCTCCCAGTCACTGAGCTTGTGTATGATCTGGGAGCACACAGGACAAAAAGTATGTGTTAATTCAGGAAAAAAATCTAAATGATTTGATCATAGTTGTGTCCTTTCATGTAGATTCCTATCACTTTAAAGTTTCAAAGTTCTAATTTTCTTGTTAATATTTTGGATTCAGTCATGCTTTATTTTGATTGGTAACGAGTCCACTATCTTAGAGCAAGGCATCCAATTTCTCTATACCTAGTGAAATGAGTATTTCAATACTGAGCAATAGTAAGAAACATTTGCATGCATCTTTTGTTTTTGTTTATTAAAAAAAAAATCTGGTTTATTTTTAGGGGGGTTGGGATATTGGAGAAAAATCACAGCAAACTGTACAATGATTATAGTGAAGATAAAGTGCAGATCAGTGTGCAAAATTTGCTTTTGACAACAGTTGAATTCACTGTAGCTCAAATGCTGATGTGATCCAGATTGCATAGTAAGGCAGGAGTAAGGCAGGTAATGACTGTGTTATTTCTCCCATCTGGCCCTATTTCTAACAAATCAAAGACTGCTCAGATATTACTCATGATTACCTGTCATTAAAAGAGCATTCCTATGGAATTATTTCAAAATTAAAATTGTGGCTACCTGTCAACAAAGTGGTCTGTCCTGGTTCACAGGTTTCACTTTTCACTTTTAGGTCTATAAAAAAACAATCAAAATATGGATTTATTGATAAACTTCATGCTTAATAAACTTGTTGAAGGAATGACTATTTCAAATGACACCACTTATGCTGGAAAGGGTTGAACTCCAATAAAAGTATCATATCATAAGTGCTATGTCAGTGTTCAAAGAAGGACAGAGAAGACTAACCATTTAATACTACACCTACATTCCTAATAAATCTACATTCCTGTTTTGGAGAAGTTTTCAGAAAAATTCTTTTAATAAACTAGGGATTAGAAAACACTGACTACACCATGTATACTCATCCACAAGAGAAGCGCAACTTTACCTTTGCATTCAAACATTATGCACTCAATTAGTGGACCAGGCCAGCTGAAACTCAGGCAGTACTGACTCCCAGAAATGCCAGGGATTAATGTAATAAAAGGGTGCTCAGCACCTGTAAAATCCTCTTATACAAGGCAACAGACACCCAAAAGGGCGTCAAACTCCTGTGCAATTCTCAATGTTAAACCCTTTACCAAGGACACGGAGAGCATCTTCAACCAAAGGGCGCTCCATGTACAAATTCATATCTGGGGCGGTTATTGTCTTCCTTTCTTGGTGTGCTTTTTCCACGCGGACTTCTTTCTTTTTAGCTCACCTGGCACATTAAGTGCCAGGGTGAGCTTTTATGATCACTCACCGTCCGGGGTCCGTCGTACTTCGTCCGTCCACCATTTCCTTGAAACAACATCTCTGAAATCACTGGGCCAATGTTGATGAAACTTTGCAGGGATGTTGTGTGGTAAATGCAACAAAAGTTCTTACCTGAGTCAACGCTTCCCCTCCGGTTAGTACTGTCAGCAGTGTTCCATTTGGAACTGTATCAAAGTATTCTTCATCTAGCTCTGTTCCATCCCGAAGAACAAGTTTTAGCTCGTGTTTTCGAAGAAAAGGGGAGCGGTGGTGTAGAGTTAAAGGTGTCTGCCGCTCATCCCGGAGGTTGTGGGTTCGAGCCCCACCAGGGTCACGACCATAATTCCTCATATGAAGCCAGTACTGGACCTTCAGGAAGTGGACTCGAGAGTGGCTCGATAAGCTTCAAGCTTTTTTCACAATCGCGCTAAAAAAAATTAGTATAAACTAAGGTGTTTGTCAGAATGATGGCCCTTTTTCTACTTCGAAAGTGCACCGAGCTTATTAAATTTATTAAATTTTAACCATTATAGATATTGCTTTGAAACTTACCATACTTGCTTACCATCATTACTTCCATCCACAGACAAGAGTACATAACTCTTGAATATAGTAATGGTCAAGTACACATCTAACAAACAGAACAAATTACTCTTTTAAATATTTTACTGTATGAGAGTATTGGAATTTAATAACTAGGTCACAAGGTCAGTCAAAGGAACATCCTTTTGACACTCTAAAAGACATTGATACCGAGCTTGCATAGAAATTGCTCAGAATTTTAAGTCTTTTAAGATTTGAAACTAAGTCACGTGAGGTCTATAACAAGCTATAGATCAGCATGGTGAATAAAGAAAAAGTAAAAAAAAAAAGTTGTAAACATATTAATAGAGGCCATATTTTGCATTCAGTCATCATAAAAATGTAGAAGATTTTAGTTGATGAGCATTGTAACTCGGGTGAATGATATAGGGCTGTCATTGCTCTCCTCTGAATCTAATAATATAATAATATATTTACATTATAGAAAAGACATTTAATAGTTGATCCCATGTTATTACAAGCTAACCACTTGCAAACAGAGTGGTTGTTAATAAGGATGCTAAGTTATCCTCCCTCATCATTCATTCTATCTCTTTTGCTGATGTATCTAGTCCTGGTGTTGTTTGGAAACATTTCGCAAGCTCCAACCCGTTTGGTCTGAACACCAAGTACTAGGCTCAGAATTTTTCCATAATGGATCTCTACACTGATGGTCTGTCACAATCTCGTCATACATCTTGCTGCAAATTCCAAAAGGACATTTACGTCTGCCCTTTGGTTTTGTTCCAAAGCCATTACTGTTATACTGCTGAAGGTATGTGGTGCAAGAACATGCTGTTTGGGTTTGTTCCAAAGCAGTTACTGTTGTACTGCTAAAGGTATGTGGTTCAAAAACATGCCCTTTTGTTTTGTTCCAAAGCAATTACTGTTGTACTGCTGAAGGTATGTGGTGCAAGAAGATGCTGTTTGGTGTTGTAGAATATAGCTATGTTAGTCATTTTGACTGAAATGGTTTAAGAATTGACTAAAACTTAAAAAAATTACAAAACAACCATTCAAAATGTTACGCATCAAACACCTTACAATGGAAACTCGTTTACATGGATGCTTATTAGAGAACCAATCAAAATGTAAAGTGATGTTAAGATTGTTTTGATAACATACCTGAACATGTTTTACATCCCCATTAAACTCCTTTTAACTTTCCACTTTCTTTAGTTACTAATAAATTCCTGTACTTCATTCGTGTTGATTTAGATACTTTTTGATTTTGAAAAATCAATTTTTTCCCAATTTATAAAGCAATTCTTTAAATCACTTATGTGTGCATATGTATCACTATTGAATGGTGTAATACAAATGTCCTTGTTTTTTCCAAACTTGCTAGTGGCTTTCACCACTGCACCTTTAGAGTTTCTTTTTTCTGTAAATGACATTTTAAATTACTCTAAAACGTTCAAAGAAGGAAAACAACTAGAATGCGAGTTGTTTTAAAATATTAAAGTTTATACCAGCACTAGATGTTCTATTTGTTTTTTCTATTGGTTAGTTTTAAGATGTAAAATAAATGAAGATATAGCGCCAAAGTCCATGCCCAAATTTCACGAAAATACTTAAGTAATTACTTAGCTGAGTTCGATCTTTTAAGTCTAATAATGAGTAAAGTTTTACAACAAACAAGTCATGTACACTTGAGATGCAAGTACACATTCTGAAGTTGAACCATAACGTAAACCTATGTGGATTTTAAAAAAAAATCCCTTATTTCTGTATCACCCTGCACACAATCATATTGTTAATAGTGCTCTTTTTGTTACTGTTGTTTTTTTCATTAGATCCAATAAGACTGTTGAAGAGAGGAACTTTCTCATTGTGCATCTCTTTGGCTAGTTCAAGGCTCGCTTTTTTAGCTCGACTTTTCTATGAAAAGGGGAGCTATCCTACTCGCCCCGGCGTCGGCGTCGGCGTTGGCGTCACACCTTGGTTAAGTTTTTCGTACCACCCCACTTTATTTCAAAAGTATTAGAGGTATGGCTTTGAAACTTACCATACTTGTTTACCATCATAACCTCCATCTACAGACAAGAGTACATAACTCTGTCAAGGTTTTTGACAGAATTATGGCCCTTTTTTTACTTAGAAAGTGTATTGAGCTTGGTTAAGTTTTTCGTACCGCCTCACTTTATTTCAAAACCATTGGAGGTATTGCTCTGAAACTAACCATACTTGTTTACCATCACGACCTTCATCAACAGACAAGAGGACATAACTCTGTCAAGGTTTTTGACAGAATTATGCCCCTTTTTGACTTAGAAAATACATTGAATATGTCCACTTATTGCCTTAACCCTTTGAGATATTGCTTTGAAACTTTTAATGCTATTTCACATCAGTACCCCCATCTGTACGCAAGAGAAGGTAACTCTGTCAGGGATTTGTTTTAAAAATTAAGGCCTTTTATCGACTTAGAATCTTGGTTAAGTTTTTCGTACCAGTCCACTTTTTGACTGAACTGTTTGAGATATTAATTTGAAAGTTGGAATACTTGTTTACCATCATGATTTCCAAACATGGGCAGGAGAAGGTAATTCTGTCAAGGATTTTATTTGAATTATGGCCCTTTTTGACTTAGAAACTCAGTTAAAATTTTCATTCTTGTCCACTTGTTAACTTAACCATTTGAGATATTACTTTGAAAGTTGGAGTACTTATGTACCATCGTAAGACCTATCTGTAAGCAAAAGAAGATAACTCTGTGAAAATTTTTCTTGATTTGTACTTAGAAATTCCTAGTTAAAGTCTTGTGTGCCCTTAATTAACTGTCAAAGTTTTGTTTTATTGGCAAGCACTAAAAAAGTCGAGCACGCTGTCCTACTGACAGCTCTTGTCTCTGTCCTCTTCATGCTCTTCATACTCATTAAGGTACTGCATTATTTGCACAGCAGAGCTTTGACGTTTTCTTTTAAGTGCACCAACACATTTCTTTTTTGGGTGGCTCACCTCAATCCGAGTCATCTCCTTCTTCAGCTTGAAGATCAGTATTGGCCAATGCTGAATTTGGTGAAGAACTGGAAGTACTGGTGGATAATGAGGCTGCTGAGGAGCTGGAAGTACCTCCGAAAGATGCCATTGTGTATGTTGGTGTTGTGTAGTGCCTTTCTGCTAACATATCATCCAAGGCTTCTATTAGGTATAAATGGGGGGTGGGAATCACCACATGTGGTGATTGCCTTTTGCTGATGCCGCGCCCTTAACACGTGTCGTACCACATGTTGCACCATGTATTATACCACTTGTTGTACCACGTGATTTTAACACATGTCATATCAAACGGGGTTCTAATGGGAGATAAATCCTATCTAAGTGTTGCATAAAGATTGAACGCAGTCATTCATCTTGATTCTAACATTTATTAGCATATACTAATCAAAACTTATACTTTCAATATAATGTGTAGTTCCTTAGGAATTGTACAATTGTTAAAATCCATCTTTTGCTTTTAAAATCCATAGTATTCGATTACTGTTTTGATAGATTTTTGCGAATAACAGCAAATGGCAATGGTTGTTCTTGTACATGCAAACTGCTGTTTAATTTTTCTACGAGTTCATCTACTGTTTTCTCCTTTATTAATCGCATTATCTCAAGCTTTTCATCGAAGTGTCTATAGTAGTCTACATACACGGTTTTTTGCAACTCCGTCTTGGCACTAAAATTGAACCTCTTTGCAGCAGCATTTCAGACAAATCATTTTCCAAACTATCACATTGAAAATAGGCAAGACAGTGCCAAAATCAAAAAGTCTAAATCCAGAGTTTCATAAAAGTTGTTGATATTTGAATGCGAGTCCGCTGAAAGTATTAGAAAATTACGAACACCACGTTCACATTTGCAATCAAATTCCATTTAAAAAAACTGCACCATGGCATCATCTGCAATGTATCGTCCATCTATAATTTTTTCAGAATTATATTCATTTCCATTACTTTTGATCGTTGACTGAGTAACTCTTAAAAAATATGTCATAAGAAATAAAGAAAAGAAAATATTTTAAGTATTGGCGGTAAAGTGGATGAGTAAAAAATGTCCCATGACTATTTCTTTTAAAAGTAACACCTACACTAAGGCCAGGATCTTTGTCAGCATTTCCATTTACTCGGAGCGGATCGCCCCGCTGTACCTTTTCCAGAGGGTCCAGGAATATCCATGGAAATTCCATGGAATGTCTGTGGAAACAGAGACTCTGGAATATCTGGAGTATTCGGACTGATTTTCCAAAAAACTGGAAAAAAATTGAAAATGCTCTGGGCATACAATGTTTTGATACCTCTGAAAACCTCTCTGGACATTCCATAGAAATTCCATGGACTTTCTCTGGATGTTCCACTGACAAACCTCCGGACTTTCACTGGACAAATCTCTGGACATTCACTGGACAAAACTCCGGACATTCACTGGACAAACCTCTGGACATTCACTGGACAAACCTCTGGACATTCACTGGACAAACATTTGGAATGTCCAGAGTCAAATAAATTATTAAAAATTGGTTGGGAAATGATTAGATTTGAATTTAAACTTTTCCATTATTAATATTAGGCAGTTTTTCATGAACTCAAACCTTTGTGCTTCCACACATAACAACCATGATTTGGGATTTTTCACAGTTGTAACAAGCAAATTGCCTCTGAAGTCACAATTTTATATATTTTATTATTTTTCCAAAATTCATTTCAGACTCGAGAGGGTTCGAGAATTTCTCAGATCTTGTCCTTTACTGCAGCTTCTGTCTGACTATATATTTCTTTGATGATTCCTGAAAGAAAAAAATGAGTGCAGTTGTTTATTTTTAACTCCAGATCACTGCCATACATTCTGTAGCGTGTACACTGTTCAGTCATTCAGGTACTTGTTTCCTGCATGATTAAAGATACCTACATATGATAATATATAAAACATCTCTTGTTTATAGTGTCCATGATAGTGCAGGTAAATATTCTACCATATGTAATGTCCAGTTTGGATGTGTCCTCCAGACATGGTCGCTGATCATATTTTGCATTTGGCCACCCTCCCAGAAGCGTGCGTCCCCTGTACTCATCTGGGGTATAAAGAGTTCTGAAAAGAACTTTGGCAGCCTTACTGTACTCCCCAATGCCATTTATCTTTTAGCTGGTTCTGAAATTTCATTTTTAACACAATTAGAAATAACCAGCAATTTAGAATTTAATATAAACTCCTTTAAACTGAGCCTTTCTAATATATTATTGCATTGAGTCATATGCTAATTGGAGATGATGTTAAGTTGAGACAAGTCACACTGTCTACTTTATTCATAAACATGAATAACTTTCAACATTAATCAGCCAAAATGTTTTTCATAAATAAATGCAATTTCAATTGCACAACATGTAAGTGTGCAAGGCTATTTTATTCATTCTGCTATCATGTAAACTTAACTGAAATTACAAAATACATAACACACCATATCTACTTCTACCCTTGGTACTTCATTCTAAATGATAAATTACATGAAAAAAAAATTATATGCATACAAACAAATTATCCGACAAACATACTCCACAGTTACATGGCCTACTATATTACAGACCTTTGACAGTTAGGCTGTACCACAAACCAGGTTGACACCAAGGAAATAACTCTAGAACATACACGCTTATATGCAATTTCTCATATTCCAAATTCAATTGCAGTAATAGATATTGAAGTGTCATTTAAATGTTATTCAACTACTGTAAAATTACACATGGAATACCTAAAAACTTAAATGTACGAGCTACTGAAATATCTTGATGTCAGAAATCTGAATTATAAATTACCTGATACATTTGGGTAAATTGTTGTGGCATTGAAGATTGATCTCCTCCATGATACCCAGTGTTGGAATCCTGAAAATGCACAAACCATTACCTGCTATGATGAATATTGATACAGTCATTAGCTGCACAAAACCTTCTACATTAGTAAAGCTGTCATTATGTACATCTGTAAATATGTCATTGTTTAATTACATGTATTGAATACTTTGAATACTTAAACCAGTAAAAGTTCCAACTCTTCTGAAGTCCAGGGTTGCTTAGTCCTAACAGCTTGTGGCAAACTATGAAACATCCTCCTTATTTAATAAATCCTCATCCTCTATTATTTTATTACTTTCTCCTTTAGTAACGACATTCGCACCTTCATTGAATTCCCTTAATTCTTCGGATTGTGTGGTACTAGCACTTTTAGGCTCTTGAAGGGTAATTTTGTGTGCAATACTGTGGTGTAACCAAAATAACTTATACTTGTTAAAATCGGATAACAGCAGTTTGGACTGTATCTCTATGTGTCATAGGCGATACTGAGTCACAGGCATTTCCCTCATCAGCTGTGTCGTAGGCGATACTCAGTCACAGGCATTTCCCTCATCAGCTGTGTCGTAGGCGATACTGAGTCACAGGCATTTCCCTCATCAGCTGTGTCGTAGGCGATACTGAGTCACAGGCATTTCCCTCATCAGCTGTGTCGTAGGCGATACTGAGTCACAGGCATTTCCCTCATCAGCTGTGTCGTAGGCGATACTGAGTCACAGGCATTTCCCTCATCAGCTGTGCCGTAGGCGATACTGAGTCACAGGCATTTCCCTCATCAGCTGTGCCGTAGGCGATACTGAGTCACAGGCATTTCCCTCATCAGCTGTGCCGTAGGCGATACTGAGTCACAGGCATTTCCCTCATCAGCTGTGCCGTAGGCGATACTGAGTCACAGGCATTTCCCTCATCAGCTGTGCCATAGGCGATACTGAGTCACAGGCATTTCCCTCATCAGCTGTGCCAGACGGTCATATTCCACATACCAACCGTTCATCATCAGGACACAAAACTTAACACTTGCACTAGACCTTCATCTGACAGCAGGAAAATGTACAAGCCCCATGTGTATCAAGCCAGCTTTCAGGACACTTTGCAAATCAATATTACACTTCTGTAATAGCGGAGATACACTACCATAACCCATTGAACTACAGGCAATCGCCTAGGGCTACTATGAATTCCTGGTGACAGTACCCATCACTCCTGGTCTCTTTGGCTTCTCACTGAAGAGCTCGATCCTGTTTATATTCTTCAAATTGGATGATTGTTCCCATTTTTCCTACTTCGAACAAGACTCCAATTAAAGTCTCGAACAGTCGACGCCCCAAAACAAAGTGGCTACTCTGCACAATATCGTGTATTCCAACGGTTCTTGCTATCTTCCTGGCAACCAATTCAGAACTGGTCCATATCTTGCATGCTGGTAGGCTGTCTTCGGAGGCCATACAAGCTGTCCATCTGCTAGAAAACCTAAATAGTCTGTTCAGCATCTACTGTGTGCCAATTTTCCCGGTCCAAGATTCACAGAGTACTCGTGACTTTGAAAGCAAAGTGGATAGCCCTATAACATTTTCTCACACGCAAGTTCCAACTGGAAAGCTCACCAAGTACCTTCTACATAACCAGTTCTGGAGAATTTATTGAGGAGCACAGTCAGTTCCCTGATTAACCTCTGGCCCACCTCCTGAACGCATTTCATCATCCCTGTAGGAAATGGGACCAACAAGGGTCTCTGCTCTAGCAGATAGTACACTTTATTCACGTTCACTCAGTCACTTGCCATCACCACTTCTTTCACCTCCGTTAGCTCTGTTACACACTCCAGTCTACATGTACACCTCTTCATCGGGTAAAAGTTTGTCTGTAAGGCGGACAAGTAATGACTTGCATCTCTCTTACATGCAGCTGATGTCTCTTTCGGGAAAACCATACTGCCCACAATACATCCAGATACTGGATGAAATCTTGTTCAAGGTCTACGATGAGCAAGGCCGGCATACAGTTGCACAAATCGAAGTTTTTCTGGATGATAAGAGACACTCCCATAGCTCATTTGAAATATCAAGCACTCCTCCATCCAGATTGCTTGTAGTTCCAACAATCACAGAAGGAGGCACAGGTGGCTAACATACCTCTTTCACCAACAACACTGTTGTGTTCTAGGGGATTCATTATAATCAAAGACACACATTAGTTTATATGACTTTATTCTGTGAGTGCCTGTAGAGAAGTGACCAGAGCGCATAAATGAGCGCCAAGTAAATGGCGTGTAATAATGATACGCACAGAGATGCATGCATACACTACAATATCTCCCCCTTTTTAGCATATACCACATACATGAAATACAAGTAGAAAAGAAATGAAATCAGCAAAACTTTTATAAACATTTTTAAACAACACGAAATTAATACATGTATATTTATGCATTAGATGAATGATTATAAGTGTTGGTAGTGTATCATTTTCTAAGTACTAAAAGTCTTGCTGATACCGAGTCTCAAACATCCGTGTTTATCAGTAAAATTAAAGTTAATTAATTGTCTGAAAATACGAGCTTGAATACAAATTAGCATCATGTTTGTTATGTTATGACATTGAAATTAATGTATTCACCTGCACAAAGTTCACACATGCTAGCTATTACAAACAAAGCTGGCTGTCTACTAATGAATTAGTGATTAACATGCCTGTAAAGATTAATGTTCCAGTCCGATTTGCAGAAATTCTTGAAAGATCAATGTTAACCTTAATTTCAAAACATCTGTGCAAATCTATAGATCATTTTCCTGGCTATTACACTAACTTTTTTCATCACTGTCCAATAGGGTTCTCTCTAGGGTTCTCTCTACAGTAACATTTTTTAAGTTTCTTGAAAGTCTTTTGAATGCTTTGTGAGCAATTAATTTAGCAAACATTGTTTTGTTGTTCTTGCTTTCTGTTTCCACTAATCTTGCTTCTGCCTCTATGTAAGTGAAAATAGTTACAGTGCTGAAAAAAATGTATTAAATGATGAAATTAATTTTTAAATATCCATATAACTTACAGAAAAATATCAACCACTTAATATATATTTCTCCACTATAAAATACAATTGCTTGTAACACATGCCTTAAATGATTGGTGTCTTTAAAGACATAAAGAATTATTTCACATATGAATGCTTGTTTATGCCCTTCATAAACAAATTGTGTCAATGAAATAAAGGAGTTAATAGATACAAAAAGTCTGGTAGAGTTGAAGTACCAGCACAATGCACATAACCTAAATATTCTCCCCCTAGCTGCAATAATTACAATTTAAAAATCTTGAACCATACAGATTTCCTATACATTTTGTATTTCATTATACCTAAACAACTAAATTCTTCAACAATATAATAAAATATATAAAAGCAGTTCTCACCCAGTATCTTCCTGAAATAATGTAGCCAACTCCCTGTTCACCATGTTCTCAATTATTTTATGGGTACTGTAAATCTTTTTTGGACTGAAATAAAACAGTCAACAAGGTTAATTACAATGGAATCTGTATCAAAGATGTGCTCCCTGATGGAATTATCCATTGCAGATCTACCCACAAACATAATTTAATAAAAATTCTAAGAAGAGTTATCTAACTGTGTGCTACAATGTTAGATTATTATAAACAAAAAGTGTCAAAGTTGAAAAAGGTGCATAATATTTCATAAACATAACTGGAAATACTGTTGAAAGATGGTGTTAACTCCCCCTCCCTCCCCCCACCAGCAAAAAAATAAAATAAAAAAATAATAA
>JAFMSR010000003.1:56125714-56140598 GCA_022818135.1 Saxidomus purpurata
AAACCAGAAAACATGTTTTGTTGATGCAGCATTTTCAATAAAGAGATTGCTATATGCAACAATATCAAAGACTGTTATGAAAACATATCTCTCTTAATAGAATCTGTTTTGTATCACTCAGCAATATTAGTGTCAAACTTGTGGAAAAGATGATTCCAATGATAGCAGTTCTAATTTACTATAAAGAGGAAATGGGTCTAAAACCCATTCTGCACAACTTTTACTGTCCACGCAGCACAGACAAGATGACTTATAAAGATTCCAAGTGAAGTTTGAAGATCTTAGGTTGAAACATTGTTATGTTACTGAGTCTGAGTAATATTTACATGCAAAATCACTGTGACCTTGACCTTTGACCCAGTGACCCTTAAATCAATAGGGTTCATTGTACTATCCATGACCAATGCCACTACCAAGATTGATTATTCAACAAAACCATTTTTAATAGCCATGTCACTGTGAACTTGACCTTTGACCAAGTGGCCTCCAAATGATTGTGGTTCATCTACTGTCCAAGAGTGATGTCCCTACAAAGTTTGAGACCTCAGTATGACAGAACATTATCTCAAGTTGTTGAGTCCTTTTTAATTGCTAGGTCACTATGACCTTGACCTTTGACTCTGTGACTACAAAATAAATAGGGTCCATCTATTGTCTGTGACCAATGTCCATACACAGTTTGAAACTTCTGTGTCAGAGCATTCTCAAGTTGTTGAATGGAAACCAAAAATAGCAAAATAACCCCCACTCCTTCAAAGGGAGTCATTAAAAACATTGTGACCAACTTTCATGATTATTGCTTATGAAATGCAGCTTCTAGAATGTTCAAAATGTAAATGAAAGATGACAGACATCAAGACATACACAACAGACCACCTGGCATACTTTAAGCTCAGATAAGTTAAAAGAGATTTTTTCTGACATTTATAACAGTTTGCTATATAGTGTGACCTTGACCTTTGACTGACAAACCAAGCTCTGTTCTTTGAATTTTATATATTTGTACCATCTTCTACAAATCTTTCAACAAATCTAAAATTTTAACTTTTGTTACTAAAATTTAAATGGTTAAATTATAAAGAACAAGAGCTGGCCAAAAGACAGCTGTGCTTGACTGTTCCAAATGTTTGCCAATAAAACCAAAACTTTTGTCAGTAAAAGGCAAAACAGGACTCTGTGCATTTTCTAAGTTTGATAACCCTGAACATATAAATAAATCCCATAGGTGGTTACTGAGATATATGCATGACTGTGCCTTGTTCACAAGACTTTAACTTAATACAAGAAGAGGAATAATTTTGTCAAAATTTAAGCAATAGTTATAGGGCCTAGCTCATTGATCCCAAAGAAATGTATCAAAACATAGAGATTTATTTATAGATATAAATAAGACAATATCTTTAAATCTTTAACTATACAACAGTGTAAGTATATTTATAAGCACCCATGGTGACATTGACCTTTAAGGTCATGGGTTACACCCCTATATATAGTGTGCATAACTGTATAGTACTATAAGTTTTACTAAGACTGGAGCTGTAGTTGCAAAGATATAAGAAGAAAATGAAGCTTGTCATGAAATTCAACCAACCGAGCTGGAGCAAGTAAAACAGCCCTCTTTATTCTGCGAATAGTTAAGCTAACAAGAGCTGTCAGTAGGACAGCGCACTCAACTTTTTTAGTGCTTGCCAATAAAACAAAACTTTGACAGTTAAGGGCACACAAGACTTTAACTAGGAATTTCTAAGTACAAATCAAGAAACATTTTCACAGAGTTATCTTCTCTTGCTTACAGATAGGTCGCATGATGGTACATAAGTACTCCAAAGTTCAAAGTAATATCTCAAATGGTCAACAAGTGGACAAGAATGAAAATTTTAACTGAGTTTCTAAGTTAAAAAGGGCCATAATTCAAATAAAATCCTTGACAGAATTACCTTCTCCTGCCCTTGTTTGGGGATCATGATGGTAAACAAGTATTCCAACTTTCAAATTAATATCTCAAACAGTTTAGTCAAAAACCTTGACAGAGTTATGTACTCTTGTCTGTTGATGTAGGTCATGATGGTAAACAAGTATGGTTAGTTTCAAAGCCATACCTCTAATGGTTTTGAAATAAAGTGAGGTGGTACGGAAAACTTAACCAAGTTCAATACACTTTCCTAGTCAAAAAAGGGCCATAATTCTGTCAAAAACCTTGACAGAGTTATGTACTCTTGTCTGTAGATGGAGGTTATGATGGTAAACAAGTATGGTAAGTTTCAAAGCCATACCTTTAATAGTTTTGAAATAAAGTGGGGTGGTTACGAAAAACTTAACCAAGGTGTGACACCAACGCCGACTTGGCTCACCTTTTCTTCGAAAAGTCGAGCTAAAATTGATCGGCAAATTAACAGACAAAAGCTTAAATAGGGCATGTTGGGGAAATGTCACTGCTGAATGTTACAGGTACGAATGTGCTGGTGTTGTCCAACCTGTTGAGACCTTAGAATGTAGGATTTCCAAACCTTTTAATAAGTTTGATCATATTTTCAAATAGTAACACAGAAATCTCAGAAAGGACATTATTTAAGTGAAGTAGCCTGTACTTTTATCACTATCCTCTCTAAAGTTTTGCCTGAATGTTTCATGGCTATTTTCATGCATTAAACCTTAAACAATACCGACACAACAATAGAAATGTCATAACGAATTCACACGAGCGAATTCTGTGCACAATTTACACACGAATTTCAACCAGTTTTCAATTTCCTTCCAAAATGAAAAACGAACAAAAAGTATCTCCTATTTCCTGCTCCTATAATAAAGGTTTGCTCGTTACAAAATCCATTATTCTCACGATTGTTCTTATATCAATAAAACCGTAAAAAATCAACATCGTGTAATCCACTCTGAATAAAAAGCACACCATTTAAAAGGAAATTAAACAAAACTTCCAGATATAGAACTCGATAAAGTCCTGACTCTGCAATTTATTGCGAAAGACTACTGGAGGATGCATTACCAGAAAATCTGCATACATACTGATATTAGGGTTTCTCTATTATTGGTATTTCCAAGCATAAAGAAATAGAAGATGACAGCATTCTTCAATGAAATCAACTGATATGTAGATTACTTTGAAATCAGAGTTATACTCAATTTGTTTTCTCAAGCAGCCTCAAGCAGAATGGGCACGGAATAATTTACTGTCAAACCTCCCTTTTCAAGTGTCATTAGTGTCTGAAAGAATGTTTGTATTATGATAGAGAAAGCGAAGTTGATAAAACTGCTTATACCATGGCAGAGAATTATCCAGTGGGGCTCAAGCCCACAACCTCCGGGATGAGCGGCAGACACCGTAGCCTCTACACAACCACTAAATGTTGAATATGTAACTTCCAGGATCTCTGTTTACTTGAGAGAGCTGTTGCAAGGAATTGCTATGAAGAAAGTTTGATGACAATTTCCATTCATTGATTTCTGAAAAGATTTCTATTTTAGTAACACTAACCCCTTTATACATTAGACTGAACATTTTCATGTTTGTTGTATGTTTTGAAAGGACACAATGCAGGAATGCTGCAGTACAAGTTTGATGACAATCCAACCAATGTGTGCTCTGGATCAGAACCACTTCCTGTTGTTTTTAAAGGGAATAATACAAGGATGCTACACAGCTACTTTGGTAAAACTCCAACCAGTAATTTCAGAGAAGAGCCTTAAATGAAACGCTGACAAGGGATGACGGAAGATAGATGCCAGGCAACCAACTTGTACTAAAAGCTCATCCACAGCTTTCATCACAAATGAGCTAATAATAGGCTGACAAAAGACAAGGGAAAAAGAGACAGGCCTGTCACTTCTATTAAGGATTGTACTGTTTACTGACACAAAACTTGTGATTGCCTTACACTCACCACTGTGCTTCTTTCTTAAGCACTTTCCATTCTGTCTGAATTGCCAATGTCAATTTTGTTTGCCTGGAAATTTCACAGACATAAAAGGAATCTTGACCTATTTCTGACAAATTAACTTCTGCAAAATCAAGAACATCAAACTTGTGTACACTGACACTAAAACATTTCAGTCCTCCATCGTGAAAATTAAATAATTCACACTAAGTCTTGCACCAAAGTACTTATTTTTTCACAGAATTATACGTTAATAGCATTGTATAACAAAAGTTTTCTCCACATTTGTTTACTCTTCTTCATGGAATTTAATGAAAGATTTCATGAACAATCATGTTAATTTAATTTATTTATAAAATATTTCATGGTTTTTACATTATACAATAAAACCTGTTACAATGAACGGCCTTGGTGCAGTGGTAGCACGTTTGTCTGGGGGATCAGAGGGTCCTGGGCTTGATCCTCACCAGTGCCCAAGTAGTGGTAGTGACCTTAGGCAAGACCAAGATAATTCTACATTGCCTCTCTCTCTTTTCAAGGTTGAATCCATCTGGAGTGAGTGTCGAGAACGATTAATATAAGTTGTAAGAACTTGTTTCGCAATCAAAATTAAATAAACAGTATCAATTTAACGAGTTACAATGAGCATGCTTTCTGCATTACAACAGAACAGGTTATTAGGTATAATTGTTTTTTCTATGATCCAATATAAAGCTTCAGTCTAACATCCACTAGGCAACCCCTGCAAAGAATAATAAATATTTATTGAAAAAGTATAAATTACAATTTTTAAATGTTCTTAATACAGCAAGATGCATAAAAAATTCCAGAAATATTTTCATTGTATAAAGTTTGTGATTATACTTAATACAATATATTAATTATACTTAATATAAAATATCATTTTCATATGAATCAATTTCATGGGTTTACTTAAAGTGATCTTTTATGGAAGCCTCCCAATCAGTCTTTCTGAAGGTTGAAAATGCACTGTATAGCCCCACATGTCAGGCAAATTTTGCCTGGGTTCAAATAGTTTTTCATTTCTTAATCAAGGCTGTGCTGTGAGTGAGTGACGATCACACAACATTTGACGATCACAGGGGCCTAATTTGACAATCACAGGGGCCTAATTTGACTTATCACATGGGCCTAATTTGACATATCACAGGGGCCTAATTTGACAAATCACAGGGGCCTAATTTGACCTATCACAGCGGCCTAATGTGACACATTACAGGGGTTTAATTTGACCCATCACAGGGGCCTAATTTGACACATCACAGGGGCCTAATTTGCACACACTGTCTGGGATTGATGATCAACAAGTGTGATCCAGATACTGGCACACATAGCTACTCTTGATCTTGGTTTCTGCACAGAAGATACTGAATTAGAGGTTGTACAAGGAACTTATGGACAAATGTAGGCTGCTTCACTTTACTAGAGGTTGTACAAGGAACTTACGGAAAAATGTAGGCTGCTTCACTTTACTAGAGGTTGTACAAGGAACTTACGGACAAATGTAGGCTGCTTCACTTTACTAGAGGTTGTACAAGGAACTTACGGACAAATGTAGGCTTCTTCACTTTACTAGAGGTTGTACAAGGAACTTACGGACAAATGTAGGCTGCTTCACTTTACTAGAGGTTGTACAAGGAACTTATGGACAAATGTAGGCTGCTTCACTTTACTAGAGGTTGAACAAGGAACTTACGGACAAATGTAGGCTGCTTCACTTTACTAGAGGTTGAACAAGGAACTTATGGACAAATGTAGGCTGCTTCACTTTACTAGAGGTTGAACAAGGAACTTATGGACAAATGTAGGCTGCTTCACTTTACTAGAGGTTGAACAAGGAACTTACGGACAAATGTAGGCTGCTTCACTTTACTAGAGGTTGAACAAGGAACTTACGGACAAATGTAGGCTGCTTCACTTTACTAGAGGTTGAACAAGGAACTTATGGACAAATGTAGGCTGCTTCACTTTACTAGACGCACTCCAACATTTATGATTTTAGAAACAATAATTAAAGCATAAGCCGCTCTGTTATATTGGCTGTGTTGGAAAGTGTTGATGAACTGTTTTCAAACAGTGTACAATCAAAACATTCACACTCTGTGCACTCAAAATACCAATTTAAAAATAAAAATGTTGAATATAGGGTGTTTAAAACTACCATTTAAGAAATAACTAGACTTATCACTAAATGTGATTAATACCCCAAAAAGACAGCTTTATCAACTGAAGAAGTTAGTAGTAAAAGGATACCTTGCAAAAACACTGGCAGTAACTCTAATTTGTCAAGATATGCTCCAGACAAGGAAAAGAAACAAAGGGCAATAACTCTGTAATTACTCACAGTAGACTTATGGTTCTTGTACACTGCACTTCCTCTCATTGTGCTTGACTATTGTATGAAGTTGTAATGAATTCCAACCAGTACTTTACAAGTTTTGCTCCGGACAAAGAAAAGTAACAAAGGGCAATAACTCTGTAATTTCTCAGGGTGGAGTTATGCTTCTTCACTGCACTTCCTCTCAATGTGCTTGAATATTGTATGAAGTTGTATTGAATTCCAACCAGTAGTTTTAAAGTTATGCTCCAGACAAGGAAAATGCAACGGACCTACCTACTGACCGACCGACCGACCGACCGACCGACTGACCGACCGACCACCGGATGACTCCTATATACCCTGCCAAATTTCGTTTGGGGGGTACAAAAAGGTCTGGTATAGGCTGCTTTGCTGCATTGGCCACATCTACAAAAATTCACCTTTTTTTATATGTATATGCCGCGGCCTATATGTACAGATGACGTCTACAGAAATATGTTTGTAGATGCCACAAAGTCAGAGTCATTGCAGCCTCCCTGAAAGCTGACGACAAGAAGAAACTGTACAACAAGTTCCTTAAAGCTAAGATTCAGACCAGATAGAAAAGTTAAAAGGAGCATTGTTTTAGCTGCATCTCTTGAACTTAAAAGAAGAGTTTTGGAAGCACAACAACTCTAGCAGAGAATGACATCCATGCTGGTATGAAAAAGAAGCAGAGAACACTAATTCACAAACATCCCTATCTGAAACAAGAGGGCCAAGATGGCCCTATATTGCTCACCTTGGTACAAGTCCACATGCCTGGTGGAAGATCACTAGATAATGTTATATACCAAATAAGTTTTCCTATATACGCCTTTGTAAAACAAATGACCCCCCCCCCCCACCCCCGGGCAAGGTCAATTTTGACCCCAGGGGCATAATTTGAACAAACTTTGAAGAGGTCTTCTAGAGAATGCTACATGCCAAATATCTAAGCTCTAGGCCTTGTGGTTTCAGAGAAAAAGATTTTTAAAGTTTTCCCAATATAAGCCTATGTAAAACTAAGTGACCCTCAGTGCGGGGTCAATTTTGATCCGGGGGTAATAATTTGAACAATATTGGTAGAGGTCCAATAGCCAATGCTACATGCCAAATATCTAAGCTCTAGGCCTTGTGGTTTCAAAGAAGAAGATTTTTAAAGTTTTTACTATATAAGCCTATGTAAAACTAAGTGACCCTCCGTGCGGGGTCAATTTTGATCCGGGGGTCATAATTTGAACAATCTTGGTAGAGGTCCACTAGCAAATGCTACATGCCAAATGTCTAAGCTCTAGGCCTTGTGGTTTCAAAGAAGAAGATTTTTAAAGTTTTTACTATGTAAGCCTATGTAAAACTAAGTGACCCTCCGTGCGGGGTCAATTTTGATCCGGGGGTCATAATTTGAACAATCTTGGTAGAGGTCCACTAGCCAATGCTACATGCCAAATATCTAAGCTCTAGGCCTTGTGGTTTCAGAGAAAAAGATTTTTAAAGTTTTTCCTACATAAGCCTATGTAAAACTAAGTGACCCCCCGTGCAGGGTCAATTTTGATCCGGGGCTCATAATTTGAACACTATTGGTAGAGGTCCACTAGCCAATGCTACATGCCAAATATCTAAGCTCTAGGCCTTGTGGTTTCAGAGAAGAAGATTTTTAAAGTTTTTCCTATATATTCCTATGCAAAACTAAGTGACCCCCGGTGCGGGGTCAATTTTGATCCGGGGGTCATAATTTGAACAATCTTGGTAGAGGTCCACTAGACAATGCTACATGCCAAATATCTTAGCTCTAGGCCTTGTGGTTTCAGAGAAGAAGATTTTTAAAGTTTTTCCTATATATTCCTATGCAAAAACTAAGTGCCCACCCACGCGGGGTCAATTTTGACCCGGGGGTCATAATTTGAACAATCTTGGTAGAGGTCCACTAGACAATGCTACATGCCAAATATCTAAGCTCTAGGCCTTGTGGTTTCAGAGAAGAAGATTTTTAAAGTTTTTCCTATTTGTTGCCATAGCAACCAGAGTTCTGCATGGAATGGAATTCTTTGAACAATTTTGGTAGAGCTTCATGCAAGGAACATTCCTGCATAGTTTTATCAACATTGGCCTAGAGCTTTCAGAGATGTCATTTGAATCAAAATGTTGACGGACGACGGACAATCATCGATCAGAAAAGCTCACCCTGGCATAGCCAGGTGAGCTAAAAATCAACAAGGAGAGGTATAAAAAAGAAGAAAGGGGGAGGAATAGTTCAGAGGACTTCCCAATTTCAAAATTACTATGGAATGGGACCACAGGTAAAAACAGTAAACAAATCATGATGCAAGTCCTACATGTTTAATAGAAGAACAGGTGAAGGGAACCAAGTTGCAATTCTATTCAATGTGATGGTGTCTTTCAAGAAGGTGTCATCCATGAATCTCCTTTCCCTAAACAACTCCATGTGCAATCTTCCAAGAGAGTTATTTTAAGGGCCTACATGCCTTCTATGCCAATAACCTTGGCCTTGTGATCAGAAGAGTATGTCATCAACACCCAAAGTGAAAACACAAAAGAATGATTTATAGTCTGAATGTGAACCTTGACCTACCATCTTTATGTTTTTTCTCTGATTTTACCATTGTTTTATTTCAGCCAAAAGAGTACATTCATGGCTCGATCAGTGCTCAAAGTCGGACAATACAATCTATCTAACAGGTAGAAACAATTCATTCTATTCAAGTTTATGCAAAGGACTAGGAGTTTAACAGGCTCAGTCCTCATTGTGCATGAAAATCTGAAACATAATCTTAGACTCCAAAATGCTGTGTAGAGCACTTACTTTACTTAGACTGTCTTCCTTCATTACGAATGCCATGTATTTGTGAATGCTAAAAAAACGAATACCCAGACAATCTTTCTAAATATATTACTTTTATGTCACAAGATCAGGTTAACCTTGTCTTCCCTATTTTCTGATTGCAGACACAATCCTGTCTATAGGAGACTGCTTTTCCATTTAAATTAGATTGGACAAAAACTGTATTAAAATCAAGAAAGCTTCCATCAATCTTGCATTTCAAGGGAAGGAGTGTTTCCTTTTACACTTTACACAAATGCCTTATTCTGATTCAAAAATAGACTTACATTTTTTACCAACAGCAATGTCTCCCAAAACAAGAAACAACACATGAAAACTTTGTGGATTACATTAATTCAGCTATGTTACTGAACACAGATCACTGAATAAGAATTAGAATAGGTGGTCTTAATTACAAGGTGATTTTATTCACAGGTAATTGTATAATAAATGGAAAAGAGAACTGGATTCTTTCTCAATTTAATAATGTTGGTCTTAACTGGACATCTCCGAATTAAGACGAACACGGAAATCGGAAGAAAGGTGATAATTGTAAATAGATAACAACAGGGGTGTGTCATGTCTGTAAAATACTTATTATTTAATACCTATACTGTCAGTTCAATAATTCCTTTGTGTTGACTAACAAGCACAGCACATATATGAACAACCCGTGGTAATGCTGACCTTCGCTGTCTCCATACAGATGACACTGCCCTATTACACTTCAATTCAGCAATAGCCTGCTTGAAACAAACCCTATATAAACCCTCATTTACGTCTTAGTTGTGTGCTGGAATAAGGCGTCATGACGGGATGCCCGTTTGGATATATCTTATCCCCTAGGAGAAAACATTGCTCGGGAAATGGCAAGTCCAATCCGATTTGCTGCATTAACCGAAATTGTTGGGCATCATTCTGGTGACCTAAAAACCCACATTCAATGTACCTAATAAATCCAGAGTTATCTACGATTACTTGGGAATGAACCGAATGGTATTGTCTATGACCTGAAAAGTACTGCTGCTGTGGTTCTGTAGATGGTTTGTATATTTCATGAGAAGTACCATCTATTGCATCTACTGCAGCTGGTATCATTTTCCAAATATTTTGCATATTTTGCCATTTTGCTTTAGTTGGCCAAGTAACAAAATGTTTTACTTTTAAATGAATAACAGGAAGTAACGTCCTTATTTCATCGTGTACTGTCGCAATACTGATGTTGAAAGGAGATGATAGCGTTACATAACACGGATATGATCTTAACCAATTCATTACAATCAATACTCTATTCTTAACTGACAAAGTATGACTCCTATTTGAAGACATGCGAAGTAAAGTTAACAACTCAAGGACATAATTCGTAGAGGGTCCACTACACAATGCTAAGTAGTAACATTACAAATATGTAAGCTCTGCCTGTGGGCCTTGTGTTGCTTTTTTTTAATTTTCCCTATATAAGCCTAAGCGAAATCAAGTGACTCCACCCTCCCCCCTCCCCCGAGAAGGGTTAATTTTCAACCAGGGGTCATGGTTTGAACAATATTGGTAAAGGTCCAATGGCAATGCTACATGCTAAATATTTTAGTTCTAGGCCTTGTGGTTTTAGAGAAGAAGATTTTTAAAGTTTTTCCTTTGTAAAATCAAGAGACCCCTGGGCTGAGTCAGTTTTGACCAACTTGGTAGAGGTCCACTAGATAATGCTACATGCCAAATATCTCAGCTCTTAGGCCCTGTGTGTTTTTGAAAGTTTTTCCCATATAAGCCTATGTAAACTCAAGAGACTCAAAACCTCTTGAAAAATGTATACACAGTCCAAATTGCATTACTGTAGCTTCAAAAGCAAGGCTTTTTTAAATAATCTGACCTGGTGTGACCTAGCTTTTGACCTTATATGATCCAGTTTCAAACTCCACACCAGTTCAACAAGACAAACATTCTGATCAACATTATTAATGATTTATGGTACACAGTAGTCAGATTTCAAAAGCTTTTGTAACTATGTTTTGACCTGGTGACCTAGTTTTTGACCAAATGTAACCCAGTTTCTAACTCGACCTAGAGTTCACCAAGACAAACATTCTGACCAATATTCTTGATGATTGAGTAATAAAGGCAGTCTCTATTACTGTATGTGCACATATTTTTTTCCATGATCTGACCTGGTTTTTGACCCCATATGACGTTTCAAACTAAATGTAGTTTATCAATACCTACATTCTGACCAACTTCATGTTATTTGAGTACAAAATGCAGTCTCTAGTGTTTATCCCTACATGACCCAGTTTCAATACAAATCCTTGAGTTCATCAAGACAAAAATTCTGACCTCATTATATCTCATTATGGCAGTTTCTACTGCTTGCACAACCAAATTATTAATAACACACTACTCAAGTCAAATGATTGACATAAACCCATCACAGTACCTCACCTTGAGTCCGTTGTACTTGAGGGGGGGGACTAAAAAATATTATATTTTTTGCATACAGACATTTGCCAATATCAAAGCTAAGATGAATACAAACTTTCACAACATTAGATAATAATTGCCAATCAATAATAATAAACATATATATCAATTTCAGCACAATATGCACTTATATGTTGACCAATTTCTCCTGGAAATGCCAGGCCATTAAACTTCATTTATCAGCTACAGAATGGATCCAACATTTTCCATAAAACAGTCATTAGCCAGAAACAATATTTATTTCCTCATCTATTCTGCATAATCAATTACATTAAGCCATGAGACATGGAGAGCAGAGCTTCTCTGACCTATAACACAGGAAGCCTAAATGATAAAACCTTACTAAGTAAGACAAATGATTAACAAATGTTCTCATTAAGCTCTGAAACAAGGAGTGCACATTCTGTCTCCTGTTAGAAAGCTCAACTGAACTGTCCATTTTGCATTCATGAGTCCATTTTTCTAATGAAGTTGTAGCAAGTTTACAAAGGTTGTACAGTAAACGTCTTCAAATACGGACAGTTAACTCCATATAGAATGACTCCCGATATAGCGAAAGTCTGGATAAATTAGAAACCAATTTTCTGGACCCAACTTGTTCCTTTCTTCATTTAAAATGAAGAGGCTGTATGGACATATCATACTCGAGATATAAAGAACAAAATCAAATGGTTCCAAGGAACTTGTCATGTACTGAGATTGCTGTACTGTTAGAATTGCTTGATTATTCACTTGTTTTGTCCTACAGCTGATTTCTACCACTGGACAAGAAGAAAGGACACAGTTAAGGTTTGTCTGAAGATTGATATATTTTCGATTAACATCACAAAATTAATTGAACTCAAAAGTCCTTAATGTACATGTACCTGCATTTCACAAATTTTTCACTTCAAATCACTTTAGCGGGAACACTGACCATCCAGCTTTCAACTACCAGCCTATATGTAGCATTTCCAACCAAACTGCATGATGCTCAACTAAATGAAATGATATATAAAATGACAAATGAGACAACAAGTTATAAATAATTCAATAGTCAAAAGTAATCTATGGACAAAAGCAAATTGCTTCTATACATAATGTGAAGTTGTCTATTTCAATTATAAAATCATTTTTGCCCATTACTGAAACACAAACTAAACTGAACACCACCAGGAGCCAGTCTCATTCAATTATTCTACTGAGGTTTAGTATCATAGACAGTGATCAACATTATGTCTGCTGTTACTTCATCACATTGAAAGGTGACCATGTTACCATGACTGCCATTCTCTACTCATATGCAAGGGAGGCAATACAGAATACAGAAGTTTTATTCTATGATTAAGAGTTAATTCCCTTTCATTTTGTTTTGTACATTGCAACAGACCAACAGATTCCATCCAAACAAAACCTTTTCTTTTGGTATAAAATGTTTATGAGGATCTTACATGGCCTACTGTGCAGGACATTTGGTTGTTCCGACCAGAGGGAAAGCGGGGGGATAGGAGGAACCCCGCTTTCCCGAGGGTCGGAACAACCCAGTCCTCCACAGCAGGTCATGCAAGATCCTTTTTCTTGCATACTTTATTTGATTTTATTGCAGATTCTACGAGGAAACCGGTTTAAATAAGCCCTACTATGTTGAGCGGTAAATCAAAACTTCATGTTGATTAAATATAATTCCCCGCATGGAACCCCTTTGCGTAGGAAATTTGGTAGGTTCAGACGTGAATTTACCACTGTTTATGTATCTAGAGCTAAAAACATAGTGCTTGATCCCACCAAAAACTATACTCTAAAAAAAAATATCAATTAAATCCAAAACAAAAATTCTCCTGACGCACGTCAAATTTACTTGATTAATGCGACTATACCATCGACATTGACTTAATCAACTGGTTTTGTATACACAGTGATGTCATATATCAAGAGAAACTGTGACGCCATTTACCGTCATTTTTTGTTTTGAAAAACGTATGATTGCAGGTATGTTCTTTGAAATGTGAATAGATTCTGTTGCTATACATTTCTAAAGTTTGATGCTCTTGCTTGTGACACCATAAAAAGCACAATTTCTTTTCGCAATCAAATCTCGCTTCAAAACTAAATGGATATTTGTTACCCACAATTTTCGTAATTTGAACCGTTATTGCGTACCCTGAAAATTCGAACCATTCCTAAAAATGAAATCCTGTTACATTAACTTGAATAATATTGAAGTGTGTGCTTTCTTATGAGACCTTAGTTTACATTTACGAAAAACATTCTAATCTTTCACATGTAAAACGCCGTGAAACGTATCTCGGAAATAAAGTGTTCCAGGTACGAGTTGAATACATGAAAGTAGTTCGGATGCTGTCAGGTAAGCCCGAGATATACTTTCCCTAGGGAAATCTAGGCTGATCTCTTCCCTCCGCGTGCTGAGATCCGCCAGTACTTTCCCCGGTGCTATGCAAGAATGTAATATAATTACTCTAAAGAATTAAATCAAAATGAAAATCAAACTTTTAAAGGAATTATACTCTCAAACTATTATAAATTTATGATGCTAAATAAATTGTACATTACCATGTCTTATCTATGGTATATCAGTAGCCAGTCCCACAGCTCCTTGCCTGATAATCATCTTAATTTATGACATAATTATGGCACTGACATAAGTCACATGACCTGAACTATGTGACCTTGTGCAGAAAGGTCATCATGATATTATCATATGTCACAGGTGTTAATGATAATGCCACTGAGTAGACAATTGTGCCCATCATGACAAACATAGTAAATTACTTAACAGAGTAATGTTCTGCTAGTTTGAAAATTGATCTGATCATTCATATGCTCTGAAAAGGTGACACACTGGCTTTGAGCATAAAATGGTTAATTTTAATTGTACCAAACTAAATTTGACTGCTCTGAAAAGGTGACACACTGGCTTTGAGCATAAAATGGTTAATTTTAATTGTACCAAACTAAATTTGACTGCTCTGAAAAGGTGACACACAGGCTTTGAGCATAAAATGGTTAATTTTAATTATACCAAACTAAATTTGACTGCTCTGAAAAGGTGACACACTGGCTTTGAGCATAAAATGGTTAATTATAATTGTGCCAAACTAAATTTGGCTGCTCTGAAAAGGTGACACACTGGCAATGAGCATAAAATGGTTAATTATAATTGTACCAAACTAAATTTGACTGCTCTGAAAAGGTGACACACTGGCTTTGAGCATAAAATGGTTAATTATAATTGTACCAAACTAAATTTGACTGCACTGAAAAAGGTGACACACTGGCTTTGAGCATAAAATGGTTAATTATAATTGTGCCAAACTAAAT